>JBBMKC010237544.1:0-11114 GCA_037834085.1 Bipalium vagum | reverse complement strand
TATGGCTACTTATCATTATTTATATTCGCTTTCTTTAAAAAGATTTTTAATAGCCGTTAATTATAATCCGTTAATAATAATTCTGGTCAAAAATATTAAACATTATTTCCATTAAAAGATAATTTTTCATAAAATAATTAAAATTCTCAAGGAAACAATGTTCTTCAGATCTGTTATGATATTTCAATTAATCTATAAGTAATATGGATATTAATTATATTAAATATTATTAATTATCCGATAGCCCGAGAGTATGGATTTTTTCAATTAAATTTTTTATGATTTTGAATTTTTTGAATTCCAAAATTTTTTTTCATTCTAAAAAAATTTCATTTAAAAAATTATAAATGGCATTTTGAAAAAAATAAGAAAATGATATTCTGGTATTAAATATCTGTTTTGATTAAAGATTTCTAGTTTTTTTGGAAAGGTTTTTAATATATAAAAATATTTTTTATGATGTCATGTAACTTTATCCAAAAATAAAATAGTTATCTGGGGAGGGTCGTACCTTTAGCTTGTATTTTATATTAGGTCGGTTAAATAGTGCAAGGAGGGTTTATTGATTCCCGAATTGCAGAACCATGGAACATGTGAATGATTTTAATTTTTATTAAAAAAACTCCTTGCAAAATTGAAAAAGAAATCACCACAAAAATTTAAATAGTTTATTAAAATTTATAAATATACCATTTTCATAAAAATTCCAATCACTTCATATTAATAGGCTTATCAGACCACGGGAATTTTCAATTTTACATTCATATTTATAATGCAGTGGTTTATTAATATAATTTTTTGAAATAAAAACTAACTGAAAATTTTGTTTTAAATATTGTAATGTATTAAGTGTAACAGGATTTAATTCAATGTATTATAAATTTATAAATTACTATTGTTAATATTTATAATGATATATTAAAATCCCAAGGTTTGATAAAATTTATTTGAATATTAAAAATGTTCATGTTATTTAATATATTATTAAAAAAATAATCTGTCTTATGGATTACAAACCGATAGATGTTAATACTTCAAATGAATATTGCAAAATTCTTTAATCTAAACAGTTTGAGTTCCCTGACCATCACCAGACATGGAGGCTTGTCATTTTGTGACCCTGCGATGTTCGATATTTCTAACTGTCATTTTGTGTTTTATTTATATTTACCTAACTTTAATATATTGTAATGAGATAACGTTTTTCATTATATTTCTCTATCAATTTTTATGTTTTTTATATTTTTCATGATATTGAAGGAAAAAATAAAATTTATGATTTTATTTCTCTAGTAGGCTGAATTTATTTTTTTTTCAGTGATTTATAATATCCATCTTGATTATCCATCACCAACTTACCCTGTTGTCGTCCACTAATAATTTTATTTATAAAAGAAAAATATTATATATGTTTATTTCAATCCATTACATTCATATTCGATTGCTCTTGAAAAAAAGAGACTTTCAGAGACATTCGACAAGTGTGAAATACGCAGCTGACTATGGCTATATCCATTGTACATTAATCAATGTACACTTTTAATATTATATAATGTTACTTATAAAATAGTTGTCTTTTATTTTTTCAATAAAGCTGAAATTAGTTTTGATTTTAGGAGTTACCTGTTAATATAAATGTTAGTTCTTTTTCAAATTGAAAATGAAAGCAAAGTCTTTCCACAAAATACAATTTTACTCATCTGGAATGTAAAATAGTAAGTTTTGCATAAGGTTTTTTTTAATATGCAGCAGACAAAATAGATAATATATAAACCCTTCTTTACATAATAAACAATAGAGATTGCAAAAATTTCTTTATTCAAAAATTAAATGCATAATTAACAATTGTTGATGTCGCACTTGTTCAGCTAAAAATAACTAGATCTTTTACAAAGTTAGTTATCTAAAAATAAGAAAAATTGACCTTTATTAAAGCTTAAATTTAAGGGAGGTCTAAGAAACAAAATTGTGTTTGTGATCATGTGGTTGTGATCATGATATAATTTATCAAAATTCGGAATATATCGATGGAATTAAAATGGGAAGTTCTACCACATCCGGCTTATTCTCTAAATGTAACTCAATCAGATTTTCACCCTTTTCATTCCATGCAGCACATTCCTTCGGATACACTTGAAGAGGTGCTAAAATTCTTCAAAAACGTCATTCAATCCAAGAACAAAGACTGTTTTCATCGGAGTATCCATCTTTTACCTAAAAGATGGGAAAAAGTTGTGAAAAATGTCGGAAAATATTTTGATTGAATGTACTGTGTTACTTGTAATAATGTTTATAAAAAATTATTATACTTAAAATGATGAGAACTTGTGCATACATCTAATAAATGCTCAATCATTTAATAGGATAAAGATATTTTTTAGAATATTATGGGAAGAAATTCTAAAATCATAGATTATTCTTCATCACTCTGGTATAAAAGTGTCTCATTCTTGAGGACATTAATACGAGGTAGCAGTCTCCATAACGTTTCGTTTGAAAATCTCCACAAAAATAAAACATGTTTGACATTTTGATGAAGACGACACCATTTGCAATCGCCGAAATATATATATATATATGGACACGACAATAAACAGAAAAATCAATAAAATAATAAAAAAAATTAAAACCTATTTTTTTATTTAAATGAAGACGAGACTGTGAAGAAATAAATTAATTTAATTTAATTAAAGAACTAAAATATAAAATTCTATAATATTCTTTTCATTAAAAACAGAAATAAAAATATTTTTATAAAATTTTAAAATTTATTTAATTCAATTATAATCTGTTCTTCATTATATGATAATTTATTAATATTCATTTTTCTTTAATTTAAATAACAAAATTCAAATATTATTTTAAGAGCATTTTATCTGAGAAATAAAAATAAATAAATTTTATTAATTAATGCAACATATGTTACATAATTAATTTTTCAGGATTAAAATAATAGATCTTGACGTGTACGTATCAAAATATAGTGAAGCTTTACTCAACTGTTGATTGTTAAAACATTTGCTCCTTCCTTTGAGCCAACCAAGTGATTTGGGAAAAATAGCTATAATTAAATTTCCATACAGCCCGTTGAGTGTCACACAGAAGATTGATGGCAAAGCACTGTCCTCACAATCCCGTCTAATGAGCCACCAACTTTCCCAGGCCGGCGTTGATCAACGTTCGGTTATTTAGCAATTCTCTATTTTTATTTGAACATTGACGTACATATTTTTCGCGCTCCTCCAGAATTCTTTGATGCATCTCTGAGGAAAGAAAAATAAAATTACATATTTAAAATAATATTCTCATTTTTTATCAACATAAATTTTAAATAGGCTCCTTTTTATTTTTGTTTTATTGACCTTAATTAAATCGTTTTTATCCAATAAATGTAAATATAAAATATTGCAATTGTTTATTTCGAAAATATTTCTTTTTTTATTTATTAATTGATATTTATCATTTCAAAATAAATTTTTAGCAATCTTTTAAAATTTAAAGTATCAAAATTTATTATTATATTTCATTTTTAAATATATTTAAAATTATTATATTATATTTTTGTAAAAATAAAGTATTTTATAATTTCTCATATTTCTACCGAAAATTTGAGATATTAAAATAAAAAAAATATGCAATAGAGACTGAAAAAGAAAATTTAATATATTATTTATAATTATAAAAATTATTTTTATAAAAAGAATTATTGATCGCAACAAAAACCGTCACACAATCTTCGTGATTTGCTTACTTAGCTCAAAAATACAGCAAATTAGATTAATTAATTTAATTGAGTTTAATTTAATTTCAAAGAACAATATTGATAATTTTTAAAGTAAGGTAATTTATTAAATTAATAAAAAGTAAAGTAATAATAAAAAATTTAAATAAAATTAAAATGATATTAAATAAAAAAATTAGATTAAAAAAATAAATTATTTTAAATAAATAAATTATTTGGTTGGTAGATAAATTTATAATTATTTTAAATAAATAAATTATTTGGTTGGTAGATAAATTGTGCTTCTATTAATTAATGGAATTTCTAAACAATTTTTCACAAGATATTTTTTTATTTGTTCAAATATTATAATAGTATTTAGCATAGAACTTCTATTGACTTGATCTTGTAATAATTATTTACCAATAAAGAAAAATTGGTAGTCTACCACAATGTTGTAGGTCTAAAATAGTGGTGTCAATACCAGGACCATCACCAAAGACAGGGGTGCATCCCAAAACACCTCATGAAATCAGATTGAATGAAAATTGTCTAGTAAAATAATTTCGGTGTGTACTTCTTATCCGGAAACGGAAATCTGAAATATCACAAGGTCATTATTAACGATAATGTCCGGCCTCGTATATCATTGGTCAGTCCTAACTCGGAATGTTTTGCTTCATCTTTCATACTCATAAGGCTCTGATATTTCAATTATCATTTGTCAACGAGAGGTAAATTAGAAGCTACATTGACTCATATTTGAAATTTAAACTTCTTTTTACTTTTACAAAAAGAAAATAATGACCTTAGTTAAAAGATATCTGGGTTCCGTTCAAATATATCAAATATTTTGTTATATAGCGCCTTATTTGTTAATCGATTATTAACTAATCTGCTGAATTTAAATAATATTTCTAGCGAAACACAATGTATAACTATTTTAAAATACTCCATAAATAGGAACTTTTACACAATATTTTGAAATATAAATATTATATATTAAAAAGATTTTTGGAAAAGCAGTGCAGTATTCCTTAACAATGCAACTGACACGTACACAAAAAGAATATTCCAAAGAGTGTCTGAAACGTTATAAGTAGAATAAAACTGACTTTATGCTCCGTTTGATAAGTTTCACTGAAATATTGATCTATCAACATGATCCTAAAATGACCCAGCAGTTGACAAAAGATTAATTTCATTTCATTTAGATAATTTTTTTCACTTTGTATACTTTTAATTGTAGATAAAAGTCATTATACGATTGAAATATTTGGATTCATCGAAACAAGAAAACTATCCCAACATGTCTCCATCGCAAACATGTATCTCCGTAGACAGTACAAAGAAGCAAATCACCGTATTTGAAACTCCATCAAACACGTCGACCCCTCGAAGAATCAACGCCAATATTCCTAAATTGTACGCGTTTGACGCAGTTTATACGGATGATGATGATGCAGTAAGAGATTTTATTTTTAATTAATTAAATTCTTTTTTAAAATAATAATAAAAATTTGCTTTACTATTTTCCTTGATTTTTCACTTTAGATATATCTGATATTTTTGGCCCTAGAGGTCGAAAAGTTTTAATATAATTAATGTTTACCATTGAAATAACACCTTAAAATTTTCATGTTATCTTTTCATAAGATGAATGTATAAAATTGATTAATAAAAGTCTGAGTAAAAATACCTAAAATATTATGAAAACAAAAAACTTTGATATTTTAAAATACAATAAAGTACTTTCCCCAACTTAATAATGGGGGGCTTTGAGAATAGTAAGTATTTATTCCTTTATGAATTCTCGTTCAGAGTGAAATAAGTTAACAAATATATTTTTTATATTCTCGGAGATTTTTTATAAAATTACAGAAAATATCTACTTAATTAAAGTTTGAAACCAGGGTGACACAAAAGTTCATGCTCAAAATTATATATTTACTTATTTACAACAATTACACCACTGTTCAAGATATTGTCCGCCAGCTTCAATGATTTTACACCTCCGATCTGCTACCATTTTTATCTGGTCAAAGGACCATTTTCTATGTTTTGATTCGAAAGAAACTTTACAAGCCACCTCAATTTCAGCTCCAAATTGAAAACGGTGTCCTCTAAGGAGTGCTGCATGAATAAAAACAAACCATAATCAGATGGTGCTGCATCACGAGTGTAGGCTGAACTCCTCCAGGTTTTCAAATTTTTTCTTCACATAGATAGTGTGGATCTTGTCGTGGTTTTGTGAATAAAATCGAGTTTATGTAAATCTCTTAGGACAGGTGTCTGAAGTACACCGACATTTACAGCTAAATAGCGTGAATTTGAAAAAAGATTTTTCAAGTCTGTGATCAATTCATCATCCATTAGCAGTGAAGATCGACCTAAACGTGACTTGTCTTCAAGGTTTATATCTCAATTATTGAAGCAGCTGAACCACTTATCTCAAATTTTGTAGAAGTCATCTTAATTACAAGATTTGACAAAAATTATTTATTGATATTCAAAAAAAAATAGTCAATATTTCATTATTTAAACAAACGATAAATTGTTATTTAAATAAAATTATACATTTTAAACATAAAATGTAGCTATTTAATTTTAAAAATACCAGTAAAACCTTATTTAGAATGTAAAATTTCTTCAAAAGATACTTTTGAGGACGAACTTTTGCATAATTGAAGTCTCCACTTTCACAAAATAATTTGTTCAAATCGTCTTCAGGAAAAGAGTACAAAAGGTAAACAAACAATACTTTTAGCTTTTTTTGTACTGAGATAGAATTTGACATGGATACTGGAGGACATAATCTTTATACATATATATATATATATATATATATATATAAATCTTTTATATATACTTTTTTATTTAACCATTTTAATTAATTATTATTTTTATTATAAAATTTAATTAACTAATTATTAATTAAAATTTTTTTTCAGACAGAACTGTGTTCAAATGCACTGACCGACATTATCCAAGCTGTTGTTAGTGGGATAGATGGTTGCGTTTTTTCTTTTGGGCATCTTCAGACCAGTATGATGGGTTTTATTGATTAGTTTAAAACATTTATTATATTTAAATGTATTGTAATAATAATCTTTTTTAAATTAAATAACATATTTCGTTTATATTAGGTATAGAAATAAATAAAGAGGTTATTTTTATTAAAATTTTTAAAATAATTTTAAAAGAAACATTAACAATCATTTAATCAAAGAAATACCCATTTCTTGGAACATATTTCTCCAAATTTTCAGTTAATTTATGAATAGTATTTTAAAAGAACTTATGTGATTTTGAGAACAACCAGTTAAAGATCCATTATTGGGCATCTTCGTACATTTAGAAATGGTTTTAAGTCTGGACTAACAGGATTTGTTGAATAAGACGATTGAGTGAGTAGTTTCCAAGTCATATCTTTTAACATCTTTAGATTACCATTTTTTAAATAGTTAATTTAACATTTGCAAAAACTACGTGGATGTTTTTGTCCTTCGTACTAAAATTGTTCTTTCTGAAAAGCTTAGCTTATGCTTTTAAATACCTGAAATACTATTATTTTTCCTTTAGACAAACATAAGTATTCGGTACCCTTCTGCAGCACTCTGCTCATGATATTGATTTAATAGCCTACTTTGACACTGTGACGACATAAGGTTGAGCATTGTCATGTTGTAAAATTATCTGCTTCTTATTGGTCCTCTTCGCTTGGATTGCAGTGTTTACTTGCTTGGGTCCACTGTTAATTTTCAAAAAAAACTTTTCTGCCTTTTCTCCGTAAGTGCAACAAATCATTTTGGTTGCTTCTGTAGCGATTAAATGTTGATTAAAATGGAAAAAAAGTAGATGCCGAAAATGTTGTATTCTCTCTGCCTGACACTCCTTTTTAATAATGATAATGAAAGAGAACATTAGTCTAAAATGATTTAAATAGATAACTTAATAAAATCAATATATAACTCAATTATTCAAATAAGTTAAAAAAAGAAATTGAAGTGCTTTCATTACAACAAATAAAACCGCAGGAACTAATGCACCAACCTATAAGTGTTGACATGTTTAGATCCACATATTTAAATATATCAAGATATTATGAAAATTTAAATTAATCTGTTTAATGTGATTGTAAAACAAAGGATTATCTTTGAATTCATAATTGTATTACATACATTTGTTTAAAATTAAATTTCTTAAAGCGTATTGGTTAATAATAAATATTATTCACAGTACAATTATAGTACTTCTCATGTTTTATGCATCTTTTGAAAATGTGAATTATTAAAAATCAGTGAAAATACTGGTTAACAAAAATTTCGAAGGTTAAATTCAAACATTATTTTGAGCTTATTAAAAACCTTAAATCCTTTCATACTTTGAGTACGTTTTTTACAAAATATCCTCATGATATTTATGCATCATGTTTCATTCCTAATCCAAGGGCATTAACATAGCTTCGGGGAATTAAATCGAAACATGTACGTTCCATCCTGGGTAATATTTGATAATTATTTCCATGGCAAAAATAATCAGAGTACATTTTCATGTTAAATTCAAATTAAAGTTTTCCTAGAAATTATATTTTATGAAGAAATGTTCGTTTTTGTTTGTTTAAATATGTAAATATTTTTCTCTAAATCAATATATAGGCTATCTTCTTTATGATTAAATCTTAGTAGATATATTATAATATGAATATGACAATTATAAAATGAGAAAGAAATCAAAAGGTGTTACATCAGAAGAAAAGATGAATTATTGTCGATTTTATTAATTATCCTTGTGCACATTACAATTCTTGCAGCCTAGTCTCCGTCATATAACTTGTGGATAATTTGTATTGATAAAATTTTAGATCTTTTCGTAATACAATGCTTCATAGAAATGCACCCAAGTTCCTTAGCAATAGTTCTTAGCGATATCTTAAAAAGCTTATTTATAAACATGACACATCGCACATATATTTTCATCTTCAATTAATGGTCTTTCAGATTCGTTAAGATCACAAACACTCCAGTCTCTGAATTTTGCAAATATCTTCTCCATTGTTCTCGCTATAGGTTTCTTTTTCAATTTCAGTTATTCTAAACGCCGTCTAACTAATGTTACTTATTCCATCTTACTTATTAGTAAAACAATTTACAATCTTTATTTAGAGAACATTATTAAAAATCGAATTTCCTGCAATTAAATTCGATAACACTCACTTTTTTAAAGAGTTAAACACATTAAATTTTGAAAATTTTATTTCTTAGAAAGATGTAAATTAAATATATTTATATATATAATTCAGCTCCAAAACCTTATACTTTATACACCCTGCATAGATAACCGTAAAGATAACAAATAATCCTCGTGTAATTGGACAAATCTACAAAGTAGATAAATGAATTAAAAACTTTAAAAAACCTTTAAGGTTTGCTGTCAAAGAAAATCAAGGACAGACTTAATAATTGAACAGATGCAGAAAAGTTTGTGTTGAAATATGGAAATAACAATGTTTCTTGATAAAATTTACTCAAATTTAGTACATTAATTTTCATTCTTTAATGCCCTTAATACTGAAAAATCATTTTACAAATATATCAAAAAGACAGATGACCAATTTCAAAATGTTTAGAATGTGATAAGTATATGGTTTTCTTCGGAAAACTGTCAACCTGCATTATTAGCAAATTGCACTCCGAGTCATTTTACTTTTCACTTGAAACTAACCATGTGTATTCGCTTGAGACTATATTGTCAGGCCAAAGCATTTTTCAGGGACACCGAATCATATATACAACGCTATAAGATAGGGATTAATAGTACTTGCCTCTGGCCTTTCACTCTCGCAAGAAGTCGATGAAGTCTTCTCACATTTGATATCAAATTTGTTGATTATAATATAATCGTATAATATTGATATAGATTTTTGAAGAGTCAATGCTAAAGAAATTGAAACCTTTGTAAACATTTATCAAAATTAAGGCAAATTGATCATTTGTGTAGCTAAAAAGCTTTAATTTCTTCAGGACACCTATTTTCATGGTTTTCAGATTTCTCATCAAATAAATCTGTATAATAACACCCAGACATTCAATGAAAATAAAAAAACTTAAGCATAAAGAATATTGCAAAATATTTTAGAAAAATATGGTAAAAATTGATCAGCTTTATTTTTTCATAAAATATTGTTTAATTTATAAATCCTTTTCAAACTAGATGAAGCCTGCAGGAATTTAAAAGTGTACATAATTATGAATATATACATTATGATATATAATGAAGAAATTTGTCGATTTTGTTTCAAGAGAAAAATATTTCCTCCTCTCAAATGAGACATTACTCTCCATAAATATAATGGTCTCTCATTATTTTTAGTCCCAGTTTTAATTTCTCAAATTTAATATTTCTATTTTCCTAAAATATCAGTTACAATGTATACCCTACATGTGAGAGAATAAAGTTTCGTAATTAAATTCATCATTGAAATTGAAGCTTTGTACGTCAAATTCATTTATTACTCAGGAAAATATTACTCTCGTTCCATTTTCAACTTTTATTTTATATTTTTTTACGATTGAATTTTTCTCATGAAATTTTATATTTTTTTTAATATCAAATATTTGTTTTATCTTTTCCGATTATTATTTATTTATATATTGGTAATGTCACGTTTATTCCTTATAACCTATATATCTGTAACACGTGATTTTTGCTAACCCTTTCACTTATATATATATTCTTTCTTTCTGTTTTTATTTTTCAACAGAAATTTAATTCGATAAATTTAGATTGATTAAAACAAAAAATGAAATAAGCGATTTTCTCTAATTTTAATTATCATTTATTATTAGAAAAAATAATTTTGTTTTATTGAATAATCAAATTTTATGGGACATTAATAATAACAAATAAACCTGAAATAGAGATGAGAGATGTATTAAATTATTTCATTTCAGTCTTTATAAAATAATTTCAATTTATTATTTTATATATTGAAAAATGACTTAATTTCCCTGTAGAGTCTGAAATGAAGAAATTGCAACATTTCTATTACAAAAAAATCTTTCTTTTTTAATATTTTTTTTCAGATTTAATGGAATTTTACATTATTGTTTCATTTCATAACATTAATTTTCATTTGCACATTCTATTGATCATTTTTCAACGACCATGCTACATGTATTATTATTTAATAAGTAGATAAGAATAAAGTTTCCCCATGATATATACATATATTATTTGTTTAGCTGAAGATGTAGACTTTTTGGACATTTATTGCAAGTATATGTACATTTGACAGTGCTCAGTAAAACGAGAATTTTATGTACAGTAGTGGTACATGATGTTCTCAGATATATAAAAAATATTATTTATTAATAATTAATTTTAAAAAACT
>JBBMKC010237534.1:0-11115 GCA_037834085.1 Bipalium vagum | reverse complement strand
ACAGATTTTTTCTATAAAAATTTATTTAGACATAAAATATTTTATGATATGATGAATATATAAACAAATTATTGATTCCAAGAATTACAAATTTAATAATAAATCATTCATTTAAAAAATGTCAGTTACTTCTGAAACACCCTGTATTAAAATAAAGTGTTAGAATTTTATTAAAATCATATTAGAAAGAGTTACAAAAATTAATTGTGTAAATAAATTAAAATTAATGGAATGCGACTGTTTTATTAAGTAAATTGACATTCATAATAGAATAAAAAATAAAAATAATTATGTAGTTTAAAAATTAGAAAAATAAATGAATATTTTTGATTTAGAATTTCCAATAAATAATAGTTTAAAGGAAACTGTAAATTTTGTTTATTTATAATAATAAATATTGTTTATAAAATTGTTTGATTAGTAAAGTTCATGTGGTTTTTATCGAATTGAACAAAGATTAAACAAAAACAAGATAAAAAAATAAATATGCTATATGTTTTCTAATAGTATTTATTTGTTCTTATCATCGTTTAAGTTATTTAACATACCATTTTTTGTTTGATACTCAAAAAATCAGTTCAATTAAAAACTCATTTTAAAATAATTATCAAAAAGTAAACATAAATTATTAGGTAAACATGAGATATTTATGAAGGCTTTTGTTAAATTATTAATTTAAGTTCTTATTTACATCTAAGTACATATAAATTCACCTTCATCAGTAGATAAAAAGTTCTTGTGAGATGATAATTCTCCGAAAAAATGTTTAAATTATTTAAAATTGGAATGGAGTAATATATGCCAAATTGTTACCTTGAAATATTTTTCGAGACAAATTGAGCATTAAAATAATAGAAATATTAGAAGTAGAATCAGAAATTTCATTTGGACAATTCATAATCTAGATAGTATGTAAATCATAAATGAAAAAAATGCTTCACCTTAACATTTTTAGAATGACATTTGCTTAAATGTATATGATCTACTCCAGAGCTAAATGTCGAAATTACTTTTAGATTTGGTAATGTATACATAAAGCTCATCTCAATCCTTGGAAATAACAATAAAACCCCAACAATATCATTTTTATATTTTTCACATAAATCAATTTCATATTCATTTATAAAATTAAATGGCTGATCTAATACTATTTTCTTCGAATAATCAGACTGCAAATAAGAAAGACCAATTATTAAAATAGTTTCCTTTTTTAAACTTGTCATTAAATACTAGTTTAGTTAAACAGTTTTTATAAATTTTATTTACAATTGCAGGTTCAAAATTAGTCTGAATTTTTATTATTATTAATAAATTATACAGAAAAATGTATATTTATATTCTGGAAAAAGTGATTAACTTTAAAACAAGCAATTAAAATATCAGTATTTTCTTTCCTTTAATATAAAGTTTAAATGTAATATTGATTCATGAGTAAGAAATCCAGAAATTGTATTGATTTTATTTCCCATTCCTGTCCTGCTTCTAATAGTTATAATATAAATTTACCAGAAATGGTATTTTAACTGTTCAGGTGTCATCAATTAACATTACTTGTATTATTTATATTAACAAAACTCCACATTCTATACTTTTGTTTGCAAATCAGTAATATCCTGTTACAAAATCAAAAACCTAAAACTTATTTAATTCAAATACAGATTATGTTAACTATAATATCTATAAAAACTGCTCAAACATCAAAATGCCTCAAAATCACCACTCAAATTCACGACATGAAATGAATGTGAGAAAAATAAAATAAACAAAAAGTGCCAAAACCGATCAATTAATTATTTAATTTACAAAGAAAAAGAAAATTTATTGTGTCGCCTACCTAAGGGCCGAAGCACAAATCTTGCGTTAAAAGGTTATAATACCAACAAAATAAGTAAACTAAAAAAACTAAGCATAAAAAATAGCATAATATATAAATTGGTTAAAAAATACGTCAACTGCCAATTCTGGTGTTCAAAAGCTGTTGGAACAATTCTCTCGTAGGTTCCAAAAGTTAAGATAAAACAAAATCAAGAATCTCTCAGAAATATTATTGGCCGGACATGGATAAGGATATCAAAAAATGATGTACTACTTGCAAAATTTGTCAAACCAGAAAAAACACTTGTCAAAAAATTAAAGCGCCATTAAACACAATGCCAGTACCCCCAGCTCCCATGGAGATGATCACTATGGTCCATTACCGCAAACCATCTCAGGTAACATTTATATTTTAGTAATGAGCGATTATTTGACAAAATGGCCTGAAGCCTTTCCAATACCAAATCATAAAGCTGAAACAATTTCAAAGATTTTCGTTGAGCAAATTGTCTTTCGGTATGGAGTTCCGAGAAAGTTACTCACCGATAGAGAAAGAGAATTTATGAAGGAACTCTTAGCAGAAATAAATAAATATTTTTGGATATTAAAATTAAACACCACACCTTATCACTCTCAAACTAATGGCTTAGTGGAGAGATTCAACTGCACGTTAGCCAGTATGTTATCATCCTACGTAAATCAACAACAAAACGATTGGGATATACACATAGCCTCATGTTTATTCGCTTATAGAAATGCAGTGCATCTGGGAATGGGATATACACCGTTCTACCTTATGTATTTGCGCAATACCAACATGTTAATTGATTTGATATTTCAAAAACCAATAAGTCAATACATGGAAGAACCAGATTATGTGACGTTAATGAAAGAACGCATGCAGAAGGCATGGCTACGAGCAGGTCTCAATATAAAATATAATCAGGAAATAATGAAAGATTTTTATGATAAAAAGACAAAAAATCCTTAATTATCAATAGGTGATCAAGTTATGGTAGAAAACCCAACTATTAAAATAGGTCAGACACCAAAATTGAGTGGAAAAAAAAGATTTTTGACAACAATTTATTATTACAAAATTCGAAGAAACCAAAAAAAGAACCCGAACTAATCCATATGAACCGATGTAAGAAAATTGATTTTGATTCTAAAGGTAAGACCGATAGTAAATCGTTTGATAATATTATATTTAAGATTCAACAGCCATCATCAGTAGAATTACCAAATTATACACCTAGGTATAATTTACGATCCAGGAAATTATTACTTTGTTTATTGTTCTTTTTATTAATTGATAATATTACTACATTAAATATTAACAGATGTTTTACTAGCATTTCAATAATCCCAGCTAGAACAACATTAGCCATTATATTCAATCCAAATACCTCAGTGGACATTAAAATTATATTAAGTGCTGATAAATTCCCTATTTTATCATCAGATGGATATCCTGAATTACAAGTATTTATTTTAAAAGACCTAAACAATACCCTTAAATATGAAATAGCCATTACAATCTACGAATACAATACCTTTCATCACTGTAAAATACAAAAGAAGATTCAGCTTAATAGTGGTTTAATAGTCCGTTGATTGTTCTGGATTAGAGTCGACTGCTTTCCTCTGGTTATCTGAGTTTTCGGGTTTATTTGCGTCTATTGCGCCCTTCTGATTAATTCGAATATTGATAGTTGGTTCTAGTCCGTTTGCTCTACCTGACTGAGTTATCCTTTAGAATTCTTGTTCGCTTTTCTTTTGTATTTTTTTTTGTGTTTTTTTAGTGTTTTCTTACTGAAATACTTCAGTATTTATATTATTTTATTTTCTTGTATTTTTAATTATAGTAACTTTATGTTATTATTTTTAGATTTCACATTAAAAATTTTTAATATAAATTTATTTATAGTAACATTGATTAAAATTTTTACTGAAAAAATCATTTATAGTAACTTTATGTTACTCAATAATTTTTTCCAAATAATTTATAAATTAATCATCAAAATGATTAATTTTTTAATTAATTATATAATAATAATTTTTGTATTTTATAAATTATTTTATTATTTTGTTTTATATTTTATATTCTATTTTATATTAAACAGACGAGAAAGAGAATTATTAAAATCAAACTCTGGGTTTTAACTTTTACAAATAAATAAATAAAATTACACAAATTATATATTGTTTTTTTTGTACATCAAATGAATTACTAAATGATCACTAAAAATGTAATAATGTTATTGTTTCCATGGCTTTGATTGCTTCGGTTGGATTGACGTTTTTGAAGGGTTTAGTTAAATTGGTTGTCAGAAGGTGGGAGTCGCCACACAGGGTTCTCAGGAATGACCCCCTCAGGAAAATTAAAAATACTTTTTACTATAAATTACTTTTAAATAAAAAAATTTTACCTCCATCATAAAAAGCTACCTCTTCAACGCTTTAAAAATAAAAGATGTACCTATTATAACACAATATTTCCTATTTTTTTTTCATTTTGCCATCATACTATTAGTATTTCAGGCTACTCAGGCGATAAGAGTTAGGGATAAGTAACATTCCTTGGGTGATTATATCATCCAATATACCGTGAGCAGCGGATATTGAACTGTTTCATCAACCTTGTTTTGTTCGTGAGATCTTTATGTATCATTTTTGTTCTCGTCCCCTGAGCATTGGGATGTCAAACTAATCATGATATATAATGATCTCGGTGTAAAAATTATCTTGAGCCTTGATAATTTTACGTGGGAAGGTTATAAATAAAATAAAATAAAGAATAAAAAATAAAAGACTTTAAAAATTGAAAGATTATTTAAATAATTGAATTTTTTTAAAATAAGGTAAATAAGAAAGCTTTATTATGGAGTATAATTTAATGTTAAATCTAGAGCATTTTAAGAAATTTAAGGTAATTAGAAGTTTGTAGTTATTATACAATTTTTAATTAAAGTTTAAATTATTAACTATTGTTTATTACCTATTTATTATGTTTTAGTGTTTAAGATATCATCAATACTACTTAGGAAATTTAAATTTAATAATGATGTTATTGGAATTGAATTTATTTATTGGATAAAAGTTAGTTATATAGATTAGTATTGTTTATTTTTTAAAGTTATTTTTATGAAGTTATTAATTTAATATATTGAGATTAGTTATTAATAGATTTAAAGCTATTTTTAAGGTAATTAGATTAATAAGATAATAATAACTTATTTATATGTATATAATTAGGGTTTATTTGATTTTATGTTTATGAAAGATAAGTTATTCTTGAGTTAAAAGCAATATTAAAATTACATTAAAATTACATTAGAATCAAAATTACATTATAAAGATGTCAATTTTACATGAAATTTACCCATTGAGTTACCAAAGAAATACAATTATAGATTTAAAATTACAAATAGAAAGTACAATTACAAATTTAAATTTACAAATAAAAAGTACAATTACAAAATTAAGAGTCTTTTTTACACCATATTGAATAAGAGATTTGAGCATTAATTAATATATTACAAAAGGGTAAATATGAATAAGTTGTACAATAACTATTACTAATTATTAATATTATTAAATACTATTAAATAGTCAGGTGATCCCCCTCATTCTACATGCTGTAGGTAGATATGATATGATTGCGCGATAACAGACGCAATCATATCGGTTGATAACTTATGAATGTCCATTACCTTGAAGCCAAGTCGACGGAGTACGTTATCATTCTCTGGATCCCAGGAGCCGAGGCACCCGAGATTAATCGTCTAGATATCGATTTTGTTGCGGGCTGCAAGTGCCATTTGTTGAGCGAGTTCCTTATATTTCTTCTGGTTTCTCTTTCTTACTTCAGAAAAGTTCGAGTATTCGTCATATGGCACTTTTAGGTCGATGAGACTAATAACTCTGTTGTCCTTGGATCTGACAATTAAGTCTGGTCGTAGCGTGGTTTGCACCCCGTGTGGACATACGTCCCTATCTACGTCCAATCCCGAGTCCTTTAGAAAGTTAAACAACAGCGTTAACGCGTGATTCTGATTTGCAGTTGGTTGGTTTGGCCGGGCGGGGCAATGATTTAGCACATGAGCTTTTGTTTCTACTGTAGTTTTGCAGAGCATACAGTAGAGATATCTTCCTTTCACTATGTTGAAAGTGCGATATTTTGATGCTAAATTATTACTCCGGGATTTAATCAAGAAGAACCAATGCGCTGCAGACAGTGTATTGTTCATCAAGATTTTATTGGATCGAACACTCATTGAGGAACAACCCAAAACCTGAACTTGGCCCACGTGACTCATCCCCCTGGTGAAGAGTCATTATGATCTCATCTATATTCTTGTTTCCCATTCACCATTAGTCAACTTCATTGTTATTTTTAGCTTGACCTCCTACTCAAAAAAAAGAATTCACATTCCATACTTCTGGATCGGAGAGCCTTCACGGAAACTCGTACCTTAGTCCACCATGTGCTTTGGGCATTGAGGTCACTTTTGATATTATCGCTTAGCCATTGCAATGCCAAATCTAGGTCTACCGAATTTCTATTCGAAACCTTTTCCTAACATTGTGTAGCAAGGATCTGGTCAGGAGTGACCTACAGTGCTGGTCATTACTTGTCAGAAATCGTAGTCCCTGTATCACACTGTAAATGTAATATTCATCGTATGTAGGGACTATCCCGAAACCATCAAGTACCGTAGGGATGTACAAATATGAAATATTTGTACTTTGGATCAATGTGGTGCCGTTGATTGATCTCAATGTCTTTCTGACAAGCTCGTCAAATCCTACCCTTTCTCCCTCCCCTCCCCTTGTCTAGCCGAAGGTGATGATGTTAGGGTATCCACCACTCTATTTCTAAAGTGGAAAGGAAGCCTGGGGTGTAAGAATATTTTAAAACATTCTATTTTCTGGGCCGGATGAAGGTGGGATTTGAACACCCGCTGGAAATCATCCAAAATTCCGTTAAGAACTTTGTCTGTTCCCATTCTTTTACCCTGGCCTTGAGGCACTCCAAGGTAATAATATTGATTGGAGTCATCCACTATTTGGACTGGCTCCTCATATATTTTAATTCCAGTCCCAGGATTGGGATCTGTGTTAAAATATCCACATTTCTGTGACCGGAATTTGATAGGCACTTTATTCAAGGCATTGCTCACCTCGTCCAATATTAATTATAGTTCATTGGTTGATCTAGCAAAGAATACAAGATCATCAGCATATGCCAATCCAGAGATTATTTTGTCGAAAATCTCCAGTTGATTCGCTCGTTTAGAGCACATGTCTAGAATAAAGTTAATGCTAAGGCAAAAGATGGACATAGATATATCTCTGGGTAATAGTTTTGCTGAAATAACAGAATTCTGACTGTGCATACCGTAGTAATATTTTAAGGTTGAAACTCGTAATCGGCATTCCCTTACATTTGTTTTATGATAATCGGCTTCTTGATAAATATAATACGTGTGGCTTTGTGAGGTAAGATTTTTTGGAGACAAGTACGTGCATTCCTGTGTGTCCACTAAGGAATATATTTTCCCAAATTTAGGATCAGCGCAATCATATGCTACTAATCATCCTCCTGGTTTGAATAATGAAAACATTATCATCATCATTATTAACCACTGTTTCATGCCAAATTCTGGGTTTGCATCCCATCCTCCTAGTTGATTAAGAAATGGCATTATTATTTTATTTACTTTTATGCTAGTGTTCATTAGTATCTTTTGTGTTTTATCGGGATATTGATGGATTTTGTTCATTGCTTGTTGGACTAATATAGATATACCGGTTACACAACTACCTCTTGTGTTTTTATGATTAAGCATCTCTTGAATGTATTGATTATCCATACTACTAAACTTTTGTATTTTAGGCAGGATATCACGTATTTTGTTAATGAGATCTGTTAATGTAGGATCCTTTACATAATGACCGATATTGATTGATTTATCTAGTTCATGAATTATATTGGCGATTTTTATCATAATATCTGGAGGTTCCTTCTCTACTTCTAATTTATCATTTACATCTTCTGCTAATTGTTGAACCATTCGAAACTGGATTCGTTGCTGTGTGAGATTTAATTCATCTGTTTTTTCGACATTTTTCTTACGTGGTACGTACTGGGTAATTGGGTTTTTCTTTTTCGGTTTATATTCAGCATTTGTCTTGTTTATTGTGGGTATTACTGAAGTCAAATCGCTTTCTTTGTAATGAACTGGTTTTTCAATTATTGCTTGATCTTTAAATATGGCATTTAATTGTTGTCGATTACTCGGATCGGCATCAGACATTTTTTCCGTTTGTATGAAATCGCCATAGTCATTTTCTTCCAAATAAATGGTTGATGGTTTCGCATTGGGAATGACTTCGTGATGTTTATTATCCAGTTTTGACCCTGGTATTACTCCTTCGTCTATATCTGTGGGCCAATAACGTTTAAATATTGCAGGTTTCTCAATTTCAACAATCTCTACATCTTTGTTTTCAGTGTTATCCCATGCTTCTTGCACATTATCGGAACTAACGAAATCTTTTGCTAACTCTTTTATCAGTTTATCGAAAGATTTCGAGCTGTGAGCTTCACCATCCGATCGAAAATCGTCAAATGGTTTTGACGTTGATTGTATATCGGTTTCCTGAAATTTAGAAGTTAAATCAATAACAAAATCAAAAGGTTTAACCGGCCCTGTTGGGGAAGAACCTGAATATGAAATTTTAACAAAATTACTTTTATTAGGATTACAGCCATTATCAATAAAATATTCATCATCATCAATAAACTTACCAAACACTGAAATTAATGGAATAATAGGTAAATTTAATTGTTTCATTACAATATTTCTCAATTTTTTAGCTTTACTTAAGAAAGGAATTTCGTAATGATTTACTGTATTATCTGGCATCACTACATCAAGTTTAATAGATATATAAATTCGCTTAGACTGTCTGAGACTTTGGCCGTATTTAGCTAATATTAAGGTTAACTCTTTTCGGTGTAAATCTGAAAAGGTTATCCAATTTCTCAATTTATTTACTGTTTTCTCTAGAATGTTTATAGGTATTGGTAATTGTGCTATTTCGTCTGATATGAGTTTAGTTTATTTTTTGTTATTTCCTGATCTAACTTTACTGGTATATTATTCATGTACTTCTTTTCTTCGTCACTTAATTCTTTAAAGGTGCAAATCATTTCTCCTGTAATTACTTCTTCTGGTTTATAATTTATCTTTATGAAATTATACGAACCGAGTATCACTCCACTTTCAATAAACTTTTATCTTTATTGAGTGGTAAATCGTAATATGTGAGTCCAACTTTTCTGTCTTATTGTTCTTGTAGCACTACTAATATTTCTTCTACAGATGTATTGAGTGCTACCACATTTTTTATTACTAAATTATTTGGATACTTATACTGGTTGACATAATTATTTATATCACGATTAAAAATGTTAATTAACTGTTTACTTTTATAAAAATGAATATGAAACCTGAAATATGAAAACTTGATGTATTTATTTGTTAAGGATATTCAAATAAGTTAAATATAATTCTTTGGTTTATATAATTTTCATTATTTATAATTTATGCTAACAATTTAAAGGACATAATTATTTATATCGTAAGTAGTTTTGATAATTAAATTCTAAATTTATAACTTTAAATAGATATATTCTAAAGAAATTAAGAGAACTACAATTGAATTAAGAAAAAATGGCAAGACATATACAGAAATTGGAAAGATTTTAGGATTAACGACGTCTTCGATTCAAAATTTAATTAATTATCAAAACGTTTGGCACAATAAGAAACAAGGTCCCAAATTAAAAAAATATATAAGAAATTCAACAATCTTACGGTGGCATATATCAAATGAAAACGAAAATGGTATTAAGGTGAATGCCAGCACCATTCTTAGAAATAATAATTTAACAGTCTCCGCAAGAACCGTTTCCAGATGGTTGCACCGACATGATTTTTATTACCAAAAGGAAGCACAATGTATCATATTATTCACTAAACATAAAGCTGACAGAATTTTTAAAGTATCTTCACGGATATCCACAAATATTGTATGGGAAAATAATGCTTTTGTTGACGAAAAGCGGTTCTTCTTATAATGCTCCGATAATTGGTAAAATATTATTGCAATATTATTTTAATGCATGAAAATGAAAATTTGTTTTACATACAGTGCTGGGAAAAAATGAATATATATAATGTATATGTATATGTATATAATGAATATAAAACGTTTTCTCGTCCGTTGACCATTCTCTTCCTATTTTTTGTAGCAATTCTAATTCCAGATTTTTAGGGACCATATTGCATCTTAAAAAGTGTTTTACCTCTTCGACATTATCGATAGCTATTTTACCCTTTATCCATTTTGAACCTATGCTTATATTTCTTTGCAACCTGTCTTCTGTAATTATCGTTATTGGTGTGTGGGTTTCTTTTTCTTGTTCTTTTAGTCTATCAATTTTTAAACATTCTTCTTTTAACATTGATTCTAATTTTTCAATCCTAGACATATGTATTTCTAAAGTTTCTTCATTATTACTTTGAGTTTCAGTAACTATATTGACGTTTCTTTGTGCCATTGGGCAACTTCTTTGTAAATGTCCAAATCTACCACATATAAAACATTTTATTTTTCCATATACGTTAACTTGTTGTCTTTGAGGGGAGTTAAAGTTTATACTTCTGCAAACTTTTCGAATATGTCCTAATTTACCACATTGTAAACACTGTAAATTTATTGCTCGACATTCTGCTGTATTATGATTGTTCCTACCACATTTATTACATTGTTTTGTTAAAGTTCCCTGCGTTTTTTGATTTAGTGTAAAAATTCCCTTTGGAGGTGTATATGGCCTTCTACTAATAGTATTACAGCTCTTATTATCATCATTGTATGATTTACTAGCTTTCTCTTAAAACTGACTTTTTTTATTTATATTACAATCTCTTGAACTGTGCCCCATTTGTTGACACTTAAAACATTGCATCATTTTATGATTCATTTCCAGTGGTGGGGTATTTTACCCTGTTATTTTCTGTTTGCTTCCATTATAATTATTATTACCATTATATTAGGTTGTAAAGAAATAAATGGCGGTTTTTAACAACTAACTTTAAAGGAACACATGACAGCTTAAACAAAGTTTTATTTATCAAAATAGAATCCTCCAGACTGTACACACTTCTCCCAACGAGTGACAAGCTTATTTATCCCGATTCGATAAAAATCCGGAGGTCTAGATGT
>JBBMKC010237523.1:0-11116 GCA_037834085.1 Bipalium vagum | reverse complement strand
GTGCAATTAATGTTTAAGCTAAATAATTTATTTTAAAGGTTAATGTCAATACATAATAAATTTTACTATTTTATTTAGATTGTCACCAGATTATTAATCAAACTGATTAAGTAAAACAAACAGCGAGAACTAATGCAACTACCCAATAATATTTTTAATCTAAATATAAAATAATATTATTAATATTTATTCATATAATTATTCGATGTTTAAAAGAAAAGTGACATTATACTCTATTATTTTTTATGTATTTCTTTTGCCATCCATTTATTATCATAATTTCACCTTGATTTATCTTTTACTTAATATGAAATTATCCTTGCTAAGAAACATCCTCACAGTAACTCTTTTTGTTCTACTTTAGGAAAAAGGATGTGAATACTTCTTAATCTTACTATGTATACTAATATTTGCAATTATCATTTTATAACAGATCGATGAATTGGACTGTGAACTGAAACTGCGAAATCACTTGCACGAACCTCGCTATAAGAGAACAGAGTTTGACGTCCACAATGTTCGTTTGGCCGAATTGAAGTTACACATTGAACGAGTTGCTAAACATTGTAAAAACATAAATGTTTCGTTAAATGGGCTAAAGGATCAGTATGGGATATTTGAAAAAGAAAATAAAGAGAAACAAGAACTGTTTCGGGAAAAATTATTTTCGGATGTGGAAACTTCTGTAAACATTTCCAGTAGTTCCAAGTCAGTTCGTGAAGAATATCATTTTTCAATAAGTTGTTTTTTCTGAATTTTCAGATTCAATAATATTGATCAATTATTACATGATAAAAATCTGGAATATCAGAATAGTTTCCGAATGATTTTCAGAGATTTCCGGAAAGTGGTTGATGAAAATCTTCGGAAATTACGACAGTCCAATGCAGATTTTGTTACTTCATTCAAGTAAACTCAATTAGTCTTCATGCTTCATTTACCAGAATATTGCAGGCTTTTCTCATTGGGAGGGAACTTTTCCGTTGATGAGATCAAGGAATTTACGAAGAAAATCGAGAAGGCAAATAAAAAAATTGACGATATTGAATCGGAAATTATGTCTGATTTGGAGACCGTTGAAAAACAACAAAATGATAATATGATGCAATCGCAAATGATGGTTGAGGAAAAGTTTAAGTTTCATTTTGTCGACTTAAACTTTTTGGACAAACTTAACCGAGCCAACAGTAACATACAGGTCAGTTGTTGGTGGCTTCGAAGTTCTGTTGACTGGTGTTTTCAATTGTTGTCAGGTTAAGATCAAAACTGAAGTTTCAAACTCAAATAGTCAGAGTCAGGTTATTTATGAACAGTTGAAAAAGTTAAGAAAACAAATCCGTGAACAGAACAGCTCCGAAAATAAATCTCAAAAATGTTTGGAGTCACCTTTGATGGAAGATATTCGGAAAATTGCTAATCACATTCAGAATCGATGTCTCTATTTGAACTGCTTGAGAACCCAGTTGAATCCCAAACAGAAATCTCAACTCTCCGATGACAGTGAAGGCCTAAATGTGAATTTTTTGGCATCATTTTCAAGCCTTAGAGATGTGATTCTGATTTTTTATAGAAAGTTCAATTCTCTGCAATTACAATATTGAGTAAAACTGGTAAACAACCAAATGAAGATGCTGGAATAAGAATTGTCAAAAATCTCATTCAGTCACAAAATATGTACGTCCTTTCCAGAAATACGAAGACATATAATAATGATAAATCTGAAATTTCAGACAAAGGTAAACAAGTCTATTTGATACATTTTAATTTATTGATTGTGTGAGTTCTATTTTTTATGTGGAATTCTTTGATAGTTTGTTGAATCTGGTACCTTAAGTGATATGATGTGTTTATAACTGACATAATCATAAAAATCGACATGGAATTAGTATAAATCATTCGAATTAATCACAATTAATGAATTCGTTTTAAAGAGGTAAACATTTGAAATAGAAATTATAAATAAAATATGAAATCTTCATTGGAAAATTATCATTAACCAAAATGACTTTTCAAATCAACAGAAATCGGAAATTAATAATTACCTTTCATACTCACTAGACATGAACCCTATTGGTTACTATTTCTTTCGCAATTCGGATAACTTTTTTATTAGGAAAATATGTCAATTCTGACAATACTGTAAAACTAGCCTCTTAGGAATTCATTAACTCTAGTACACCAGCGTTTTATATGACAGGTCTGAACAAACTGCCGCCTAAATGGCAAAGGATTATAGAAAATATTGGTACATACTTTGATGAATAACATTATTCTTTCTATTTGTAACTTAGAATTTCATGTTTGACAACCTGATAATTTGATATTTCATTCAAATAATACAAAATCCAAAATTTAACTACATTTAATAATCAAAAATAAAGGTAAATATATGAAATTAAGACAAATTAATATAAAAGATATACCGTATTTGCCGGACTATAAGCCGCCCCGGATTATAAACTACACTCTGACAGTTTTCCACAGAATACAAAATTAAGATATAAGCTGCGTTATTAAAATATGAAATGTGAGGAGTTTAGACCCATTTCAAAAAAATCAGTTTAAAAGAAATCTACTAGTAACACTACAAATATATATATTTACCAAATTATTTTTATTAGTTTTGTAAGAATTCAAAAGTTTCATCATATTCAGAATTCTTATCAGTTACTTCATCTGAATTTACAGCGGAATTTTCTGTTTGTATTTCTCCTTGTACGTCAAAACTATTAATTATGCCTGCTTTAACAAAGTCGTTATTAATTGTTGATGTTGGGATAGTGCTCTAAGCTTCAAGAATCCATTCAATTATTTTCACATAATCAACTCCTTGCTGTCTACCTGTTCTAATAAAAGTATGATCTCATGAGGTCATTCACTGTTCTAAAGACTATTTAAACAAACGTTTTTATTTTTTATTGGAGTCAGGAAATTTTAAGAATTTTTAACATCAACATATAGGCCGCATCGAACTATAAGTCGCAACACCTAAATTATAATACATTTCAGGTTTTTGGGTGCGGCTTATAGTCCGCCAAATACGGTAATAGTTCATCACAACTATTTTTTCGAAAAAATCATTAAATAATGTAGTTTTCGAGAAGTTCGTATTCAAATACTGATATATAAAAATTCATAACAGGGAAATATGAATTTAATGTTTAATGAGATATTTTTGGATGAAAATTATATCTTTGCCTGAATATGAATAGAATGGTATTATCATATGAATTGGAAAATAAAAATTGTTCTCTTAAAAAATTCTGAAAAGAGATTTTGGTAATTTACACCTGAAACCAGTGAAACTAATTTCTAAGATTTAAATTGGTTCACCTTAATTATAAAAACTGAAATTTCTTGAAATATACTTTACTTCAGATAAACAATTTAAGAATGTAAAGACAAAAAGCAAGTCTTCATCACAATCTGAAACTAGACAAAATACTCAAAGGGGAACTGCTACCCACTCAGCTTCGGTGACGTCGGAATCCGCCTCTAGTAGTACTAAGACACAAAACGAGTAAGCACATTATTATTAATAATTATTATTTTTAATATATTCTTTACTTTTTTATTCGTTTTCAAGGAAAAGCAAATTAGTTAACAAAAAACAAAGATCAGATAAAAAGTATCAGATGTTTGGTGATGAAATTATTGAAGACAATTTTACCTTTATTAACAAAATTAAATCATTTTGTAGAGAGATTTTGGATGGTGTTTTACATTCTGCCGAGGTATATATTTATTTTGAAAACTTTATATATTTTATGAAAAATAATATATTTCGTACTATCAGCTTTATTATCGGAATAAAGGAATACGGAAAGTTACCCAGTCCAGTTTGCATGACAGTTTCGACATAACCGCAGAAAATTTCATTTACAAATTAAAAATTTACTTCAATCAAGCAGAGGAATATCATGTGGAATGTGTACAAGGTATAATAATAATAAAAAATAATAATAATAATAATAATAATAATAAAACTTAATTTTCCCAAAATCCAATAGTTTTATATCAAATTATTATTATATATATTATTATATTATTTTAACTATCGACCATCCCTATTATTAAGGGTGTCCGTTTAAATTTTTAACTCGATAATGGTTCCAAATTTTTGTTCATTTATTCTTAAGATTTGATTTCTAATCATTACCATATTTTTGTTTTAATGGGAAATTATTTATTATGATTTTTTAACTCTTTCATCTCATCACAAAATAAAATTGTCTACTTATCAGTGACATTTATGACTTTTACCGAAAAAATCTACCATTATTTATTATTTTTTTTATAGAAATTAAATTTAAAAATCTTATGTCAAATTTTTTAAATAAACCTTCATGTTCAGAATTCAGGAAGCAATTGATTGAATTGGAGAGTATTTTAAGGTCTTTCCCCAACATCATGTACTCCGAATTGCTTGACAATATTGTCTCAGACATCTCTCAGGAATTGGATGAAGCAAAAGAGCAACAGATGCACAGATATCAAAACTTTGTTGAACGAAGGAAAAATAATTATAGAAAACTGAGATCCGATTTAGGAGATCCGAACAGGGAAAATGATTTGAAAAACATTTGTTTGGAAGAAAAGAAAAGACAAGATGAAGAATCGGAATTTATGTCGAAAACATTTGAAAATAGTAAGAAAATCTTGTTTTCATATGGCAAAAAATTCGTTCAAATCATTACGGATTCCACGGAACAGATGGTACTGCTCATGGACAATATCTTAACTGAAAACGATATTCAAAATTCCGGTAATGTTTAAATTTTTTGATTTATTAATTTCATTTTTCTCTGAAAAATTTAATTTCTTAAATCTAACAAAATATTTTGCTAGGCTAATAGAATATTTTATGAATTTGAAATATTATATAATGTTTCAAGTTTCTTTTACTTCAATACATTTAATAAAAAAAAGTATCACCTGCTACTTGAAATTAAAAATATGAAGATTTTTTTATTGAAAAATGAAATAACATCTCTTCGCGCAAATGTTGCTTATTTGGTATATAAACCACAGGCTAAAACATGATAAAAATAAGATATAGTTAAAGATATCAGAATATTTTTATAGATTATTTTTGAAAAATGCGTAAACAATATATATTTAAATAGTTCATTTAAACAAATGAATAAATTTTCTTTATTACAGATATTTTAAAAAAGGCTCATTTTCAATGCATATATCTAATATTTAATATAATAATAATAATAATAATAATAATAATAATAATAATAATAATAATAATAATAATAATAAATAATAAAAGTTTTAAAATTATTTTAATGAAGAAAAGTCTTTGCATATATAAGAGAATATGTTAACGTCTTTCTTGAAAAATTTAACTTTCAGATATCAAAAAAGAAGTAGTTAGCGCCAGTGAATTGATCAGATCACGCTTACAAGAAACAGGTGAAAATAAAAGAGATCATTTTATTAGCGATGAAAATGTAAAGATGATCTGGTGCTCCAAGGATCTTATGGATATTCTGGCGGTGGATGATACCTATGACAAAAATGATGATAATATAGCCAAGGAAATTATTAGTGCAAAATCTACTTCAATTCATTCAACTTTTAAGAATGAAAGATCAATGTTGATTGAAGTTAGGGCTTTTAAACTATTTTTTATTAATATTGGCTGATTGAATATTAATATTAATAAATTATTATTATTATTATTATTATTATTATTATTATTATTATTATTATTATTATTATTATTATTATTATTATTATTTGTTAGTTTCTTATCAAAGAATTCAGAACTCAATTAAGCATTTGAATTTTAGAAATTTAAGAGTTTTTACTTCGACGAATTGAATTCTATTGAGAAGAATAAAGAAAAACATTCAGAAGAAGTTAAAAATTACATCATTTTCTGGAAAGACTCGATAAAAAAGTTGGAAAATCTCTCTCCATCAGGTATTTGAAGAATCTATCATCTATCGAATAAATATAGTATTATTGTTCGATAATTTTATTTTTATATTTTTGGAATGTTGAAATGAACGTCTGTTAAATTTGAATAAATGTACTCTTACTCTATCTTACTGGGTTTTATTTTCCGTCAATCATTACTATACTATCATTTTACCTGCATATTGGTAAAGCTTTCGATATATTATTATCAAAAAATTCCACCTTCTTGTTAGATAAAGTTCATTCGATCCTTTACTATATTTCTCCTAAGCATCTAAACATTTTTTTTCTTTATTATGAAGAAATATATATTACAGGATTTGTTTATTATATCCTATTCAGACAGTTTTAGAGATTTGGATAAACATCACGCATTTTTATAGCTTTTAATAAATTCTTGTTTGTTTGTAGAGGTTTATTTTAAATATGTCTTGTCCGATTTAATTGGTATAGGGTATCGTTTTAAACGTTATTCCTTGTATCGGAAAATCAGTGTAGAGTTTTATAGATGCTTATCACGGCCGGTTCTCCTTGTAACCACCAAAGGATTTTGAAAGGCTTGAGATGATGACCTAACTAAAAAAATGGTACCACAAAGGATAATCCATGTCAGAAATAGTAATAAGAATTATACTTCGACTACCCGTGTTTTATGATAAATGGCATAAATATTTTTAAAAGTAATATAAATACACTACCGACAGAAAGTTTGAGGAAGGGTATAAATTTATGCATTACAGATATAAATATATTTAAATTATTTATTTTCTTGACATTAATTAGTGTATTTATGTTTTACTTTATGATTCTAATATATCAATAATAGATTAGACCATTTCGTCTTTTTTTAATCAGGAAATAGACACCTGACCGAAATTATCTTATTTGTTTAAAAGTCAAATATTTGTTTATTTAATTAGGAGATCGCAGTTAGTTTAAATTACTATTCTTTTAATAAAATATTATTGTAAGTATTCTTTCCTTTAGTTATAATTAATAAAATATTTAAAGTTGCTATTTTGTTAAAAAAATATTATAAAATGTTTTTTCGTAACCTAGAAAAGCAAAAAATGGGACGAAGAAATGAATTAAGCATTGGTGAAAGAGAAAGAATTCTTGTTTATCACGAAGAGAGCTATTCATAAGTCCAGGTTTCTAATGAAAATTTCAAGATACTGTGTGCAAAGGACATTACGATACAATGAAAGTGGTCTCCATACAAGCAAAAATTAATCTGGACGACCTTAAAAAACCAATAAATTACAAGATAGAGAAATAAAAAATATTTCTTTATCAAATGGAAAGTACACTACCGAAAAAATCAATTCAACGAAATTAAAACTAGCACTTCGACTATCAAAATTAGACTGAAGCAAGTTGGCTTACATGGACATGTAGCTGCTCGTAAACCGTTATTAAGACCAATTAACAAGATAAAAAACTAGACTGGACTAGAATACATGAGCAATGGTCAATTGAAGAATGGGAAAATGTTCTTTAGACAGATGAATCCAATTTCTAACTTTTTGGTTCAAAACGACTTGTTTTTGTTCGAATATATTCTGGAGAAAGATATTCAGACGAATTTTTGGTGCCAACTATAAAACACTGTCACTGTTTGGGGATTCTTTGGTTAATTTTAAAATAAAATGAATTTGCGATTTTCGATGGAAGAAAGAATTCAAATTGTTGTATGGAACTCCAAATTTGATAATTTTGAAGTAATTAGGCATTGAAAAAAGAAGTTTATCATTCCACCACAAAGGAGACAAGCAATTAAAAAATAGTGGAAAGGCTTAAGAAGACTGGAAGTGTTCATGACCAAGTAAAACCCAGTCGATCTCGTTCCGTATTAACAACGAAAACAATTCAAAGAGTGAAAAAATTGGTTGAAGAATCTAGCAATTTGTCAAATTGGCAGGGTGTTAGAGAACTTGACATGACTGTAAGAAGTTATTACAAAGAAATAAATGAAGCATGCTTTCATTCATTTAAACCGTCAACCGTAATTGAGATCAACGATGACGACTTTGACTGAAGAATGGAATTTTGTCAGACAATGTTGGTACAATTCCAAAATGACTCTTCCTTGGTCAACACGGTAATATGGTCAGACGAGAGTAAGTTCATGCTCAATAGAGTTGTTAACCGCCACAATTGTTGCTATTGGGCCTACTCTAACCGTAGAATAACGATTCCTGTTAGAAACTCCAAGGTCAGGATAACGGTGTGATGTGGTTTAAGTTCACAAGGTATCATTGGGCCATACTTCTTCGAAGATACGGTAACTGTTGAGTCATACCCGGAGATGCTGGAAAAGTTTTTATGGCCCAGAATAACAAGAGGTCGTAATTACTTACAACACGATGGGGCACCTGCACATTATTCGGAAAAGGTCAGGAACTGGCTAGACAAAAAGTTCCCAAATTGCTGAATCGGAAGACGAGGTACAATTGAATGGCCTCCTCGTTCGCCCGATCTAACTCCGCCAGACTTCTTCTTGTGGGGATATCTAAAACAAAATGTGTACAGAAACAGACCTCATTCAATCGCTAAGCTCAAGGATAAAATCAGTCATGTTTGTAATGAAGTTGATACTGGAATGTGCCAGAGAGCATGTCTAAATGTATTCTCTCGATTAAGCCATTGTCTAGCTACCAACGGGCGTCATATTATATAATTACATATTGTATTTGTTTTTAAATATATGTTATTCAATTAAAAAGCATTAGCTACTTTATATATTTATTTTTTGTTATTAATAAAATATTAAAAATGAAAGTATGTTTACATAATAAACATCCTGTATATTTTGCACAAATTATATTTGAAAGAGTTTATTTATTCAGCAATTTAAAAAAAAATAATACCTGTCTCAAACTTTCTGTCAGTAGTGTAAATGATACTTATTAGCAGATTCAAACAAATTTACAGTTTGATATAATTAAATAAAAATAATTTATTATTAAATAGAAGACATTGAACTTATATAGTTTAATAAAACTAGCTTATAATTAAATAATCAGGTATATATTAAAAACAGAAATGATAAAGTAGTGCAAATAGATAATTATTGTAAAAATGGAGGGGAGGAAATTATTTTAAAAAAATATGTAATATAGACATAAACATTAAAGCATATGGTAAAATCTAAAAAATTAAACGATAATAGTTAACTGATTTATCTAAGTTTGGCAAATGTAAATAATTGATTAGGCCGAATTGTATAAAAATTAAGAGATGTTTGAATAAATTTATACTCACTAAACTAAGCTTCAAAAAACTAGAAAGTTCAATGAGGATTTAATCGGAAAATGAGAATATCATGTACCAAAACTTTTATGGTTGATTCTGATACTAATCTAGCGAAATGTATTGAATTCTGTGATATCATGATAACCAGTCACACTCTGACTATAAGACATGCTATATTAGAACGACCAGAAGTTCAGAAGGAATTTTTCACTATCTGGATCCCAATACTGTCCAAAAGCAGCTTAGACCAACTGGCTTTTACTAACATTTATATGATGATATACAATCGATATCTTTCCTCTGTTGGTTTTGCCAAACGCACGACTACTAAAGATAAATAATTTTAATTAAGGGTCATAATAATAATAAAATTAATTAAAAGAAAATAAATAATTAATTATTGATAATAATAATTGAAAACTTATAAAAATAACAATTTATCTTATTGAGATAATTAATATTTTTAGAAAAGATTATGTACCAATTCTCGTCGTCGGGATAATTACAACATAATTTTGGAAATTTTAGGCTATCGGACGAAATAGCCTTCTAAGAGTATCAATATACGATTATTGGCCAATCTCTACTTCTATATAAGGCGAGGATCTTTGAGAAATTCGTCGAGAAGAAAGAGTTTTTTTGTGTTTGCAGACGAAAATCTATTGCTTTTACGAATTTTATTGGAAGAATTTTTCATTCGGAAGAATTTATTATTTGAAGAATTTATTTTCGTGAGAAGATTTCAGTGTAAATTTATAGTTTTAACGTAAGTTTTACTACCACTTTTTTTGGACAACTTACAACAGGATTTTTCAACAAGTCCCGTCTAGTTTGAGAATCCCTAGCCGACTGAAAGGGCCTAGTGGACGACCCAGTGATCCTTTGACCGCTCCGGTGACATAGATTCTTCTGCTTTAAATATAAATATAATTTTAATTTCTTTCTTGCAACTTTACTTAAACATTTTAATTTAATATTCTTGATTGTCTTATGATTTATCTGCTTAACATTTTAATTTGATATTATTGACTCTCTTGTGATTTATTAAAACTTTTCAATTTATTATTAGTGACTGTTTTGGAGCTTTTTTTTCAACTTGAACATTTCAATTAGATATTAAATAGTATGATCCTTGTAATTTCATATATATTTTTTATTTGATTACATTGACTTGAGTGTATTTTTTTATTACTTTTGTGAACGATTTGTTACACTATTAAATTACTATGAAAGCCTTTTTCGTATCACTTATCTCGTAAATTTTACTGACCCCTTCACATTTGCCAGTACCTGTTTTCGTAAATGAATGAATCAAAACAATTAAAAATAGAACTATATTTCAACTATCACAAATACAATGCAGATAACAGACTTAAATTTTAAATGTATCAATGTTCACACTAAAATAATACTAAAAAACCAAAAATGATAATGATAATAATAATTATAAGGAAAATCAATGTCTTCGTGAATTTTTAATTAATATATATATTTATTTATTTATTTATTTATTTATTATATATTAATTACGAATAAAATTTAAAAGGATTTGTTTGAATTAACAAAGTCAGGTAGAAATTCAGTTTTCAAATTTGTGTCTAATAAATGCTTAAAGAGGAGTTTGATTATTCTTACATGGCGACCACACAACCGGATCCGATAGCTGAACGATTATTGTCGATGAATATGCCAAGACATCCGGAAAAATTGCAGACTATGAAGATCGGCTACGACTGGCATTCATTCGGCCAACAGACATGGTTACAGATTGGGAAAACGTCTGGCTTACCGAAGAGAAAATGATCCAATTCAGGTTTTTTTCAAGAACATTGACAAACTGGTGAAGAAGGCACTGTCCCACGATCTGCTAGAAGAACAGCTCAAAATACAGATGATGATCAAAGCAATCAACAACAAAAGGATCGGT
>JBBMKC010237512.1:0-11116 GCA_037834085.1 Bipalium vagum | reverse complement strand
TTATTATTATTATTATTATTATTATTATTGATGTTATTGATGCTATTACTATTTATAATGTTCAGTATATAAAGTGGCCAGGTTAATGAGATAAGGCCAAGTTCAAATTTCATTATAAATTCACAATTCAAAATGTTAATAAGGGGATTTACACGAATATTGAATATTTATTGTTAAAATTGTTTCGGTTTTAATCTTTGATAATAATTGGATCAAGAGTAAATATCTCTTTAAATTATCTCGTGATCTTCATGTATAATTATCCATGATATTATTTTTAAATAATGACATTGAATATCCGTGTCTGCCAATGATTTTCGTCTTTGCCTTGGAGCGTTGATATTCCCTTTCATCTTTCTTGTGGAAGTCTACACAAATAATACAATGGAATAAAACGTGACAAAAACCATTGGTACAATTACAAATATATTTTAAATATCCAATGATAATGTCTATAAATAGCTATTGGTCGATCAATATAAAATATCGATTCTTATGATTTGTTTAACTGAGCTAATTTTAATCGTCAAGAAAGTCGTTAATTTGAATGTGTCATGGTTTATTTAAAAGTTTAAAAAGGAATGTTTCCCAAAAGATGGTTTGATATTTATTTTATAATTTTATAATTATTTATTATTAGATCAGATGAATAATTGAGATTTTAGTCCTATTTTACTGTATGAATTTAAACTTGGCCACATGGCCAGACAAGTAATCAGGAACATCAGAGAAGCTTTCGAAAATAATGTTGTGAAGTACGCACAGTTCAATGATGGTTTTGAAAGTTCAGAGGGAGACAGAAATCTGTCCAATGAAGAAAGTGATAGGAATTTATCAATAATGAATATTTGAAAGAATTAATCGAACAATATCCACCTTCAACCGTTCGAGGGATTGTCACTAATATTGGAATAAGTGTTAGAAAATTTTCACATCCTTTGAGAGCCATTGGAAAGCTGAAAAAAGTTGATAAATTGACTTTTCGTGAACTGAACGATAATCAGAAATATTGACGTTTGAGTTTCTTTTTTCAGTTATAGATTAAATTTAACTTGAGCGCACGTTGAAATAGTTCTATTTTATTAGTATAAAAAGAGGACAAAGTGGTCAGGATGTTTAAATAACGTGATGAAATTATCTTTGGTCACCGAAAATGAACTTGAAACACATTTTATGTCCGTTATCAATATTTCACGGATCGCATTTTTGACCTGAAAGAAAACCGACCAAAGATTTATTCAAGTTCACCAATTAGTTCATGGCTGTTGTGTGACAAATTCACGGGTACAATTAAGTTAATGAGAAATTTCTTTGGTTTTATTTTGGCCTGTGCTTGAAGTAATGGGTACAGCACGCGGACTAAAAAAACAACCTAAAGGCTCTTTTTATGATTTCTAGCCACTGCTTCGATGTGACGGAAGATTTACATATATTGATAAGCCAACTTGACTTTGTTAAGGGGACATAGGTTAAGCTATAACATTAAGGTGTTGGGAAACAAATAATTTTACGAATAATAATAATATTATTATTATTATTATTATCATTAAAAATAATGGTCGACCATTCAAAAATATCTGATCGTTAGAAAGGAATTAAAAACTTATCACCATCGAACATAGAAAGGTTTCAATAATATCGCCGGTACACTAAAAAGATCAAGGTCAACTGATTGAGGAACAGGTCGCATAGCAGGTAATAAATTCAGGCATTTGGTGTATTCGCTCTCTGCTACAGTGCGTATTCTACTCTGAAACGAACAAAGATGAAAGTTTTCCATATGGCTGATTTAAGTTCTCTTATCTTTTCTATTTGTAAAGCAGAAACAGCAGTCAGTATCATGATCTTTGGGCTCACGCTAAATCGTGAGTAGCACAAATGAGAGGCCTCCACCAGAACCATTTGACCATTTTCTTTATAGACCAGCACAGTCCATTTAACATACATGAGGAACCCAATGTTTATCCTCGTCACCCACTTTAAAACCAAAGTGCAATAGTTATGAGTTTCTTTGTTCTGTCAGTAAATGTTTTCTGATTTCTTCTGATTGTTAATAATCAATGATATAATTAATAAAGTAAAATATAATTAATCAATACATGTGACAGAATTTATCTGGTGAATATTTATATTCTTTATTGACATTTACATTCGTGATCCGCACCAATGGTTACATGTAAATTTTCAAATCTCATTTCGGAGTGTTTTTCACTGTTTGTCAGTTTTATTGTTATGAAACACGTGCGAGTGAACAGCAATGACAAAGGGTTATGTGAAAACGAAAGTACCATCCATTTTCTTATTTAATATTAAGGAAATATAGGAGACCTGTAAAACAGGTAGTCGTTAGACACTATTGTCTGCGTCACTTTTGCAGTTCAACAGCGCCGTAACTAAAATTAATATGATAATAATAAAAATAATAAAGTAATAAATTTTTTTCAATTTATCCAGTAACTGAAGAACACAGACGTTTCAATTTTAGAGGAAGAGATAAAGAATTTCTGAGTTTGCGTATACCTCGGACAGTTCTTCACTTACAATCAATATTCAACGGAAAAATAAAGTGTTTCCATATGAAAAGGAACGTGAAAAATAATTAATAATGGTGTAACGATAATAATAATTTATTATCTGAAAATACTTCAGTTTTCAGTAAAATATTTTTCCGTCTCTTCACAAGTTTTCAAATCAATTATTAATGGCCTTAACATCATTAGTTAAATATTTATTGATTTATTATTTTATAATATTATTACTCAAGTTTTATTTATTATAAATAATATTTTATTAAATAATTTTTATTTATTTTTTATAATATTTTTTTATTTTTATACATTATTATTAGAGGTGTTCCATAAAAAATGACTGTTTTAAGACAAAAATTCAATATAAAATTGACAACTAAAATCCAATCCATAAGTTTCACGGACACACAAATGTTGAACGTTCTGTAATTTTGGAAATTACATTTTCATGCAAATACTGAAGCTTGGGATCAAAGAGGGTTGACAGGTTCTTTTGTTCTCAAAACGGTTAACACTGAGCAAACGTGACATCAGAATGGAATTCTGATCATGAAGCATAGGACGAGTATTGAAGGATTTATTAATAGCTGAATGTTCTGTGCTCAGCTGTAATTGATTGACGTTAAGCATGATTTCTTGTGTTGCTAACCTGGAGCTCTTTTGTGGTTGATGAAAGCGTCATGTTTTCTGTGCTAATTTGATGAAGTCACTTTATTCGCGTAGATTCTTCCCGATCTTGATTCATTTTCCAAATCAAAGTTTCCCCATTTTAAATTCATGAAACTATCTTCGTACTTCTTTTTCATACAAGACTTTCTCAAAAACATTATTAATCTTCCGTGTGGCCTCTGCTGCTGAATTAACTTGTTCAAATTCTTTCAGTATGCAATTTCTTAAATACTTCTCTGATCGTTTAAGGCTTGACATTTTTAAACTTACTGCAGACTTTTGAATCAATCATATTATTTAAATAAGTACTACTTGCTGTATTGATACTTAATGAAATGATCTATAATATGTTTATTGATTAACATATTTAATATAAATTTTAAATTGATCATTAAACGGGCATTACTTTTCGGACGACCTAATATTTAAAAATAAAATTATTGTTTACCAGACTAAAATATATTTCTGTTTTTTATTTAATAAATCATTATTAATGAGTAATACATAAATATTAATAATTATTTTGTTTAATTAAATTTTTTCTGATCACATGAAAAAGAATGAAGATTAATTTTTGATTTCTCCTTTTGCTGATCTGGAGATTTACTGGCAAGACTTGTGTACAATTTTTCAACTTGTATCTGTGCTATTCGTTACATATAATTGGTTTTGATGGATGAAGAGAGAGACGATGAGGGATTTGTGTATCGTTTTTGACGAAAAGGAAAATTTGTGATTAATTCTGTTAAAAATCAAAAAATTGCTTTCTAAGATGTCTTTTCTTTTGTGATACTGGTTTCGAGGGCGTCGGTGTCGGTGGGGATGAGGCTGGCTGCCTCCATTCATCGATTTCCCTTTCCAGCTGACGTGCCCCACTGAATAACAAATGGCCAATAAATAGGAGAAAGATTTCTTCACCAACACAAATCGCTCTTGTGTAACTGCCAAAATGTGACATGAAAAAATATTTTTTTCTTTGTTTTGGATAATTATTCCTTTTTCTGTGCCATTTGATAAAAAACTTTCTCTTCTTTGCGAAAGTGTTATCAAAACAGATAAAAATGAAAATCCTCTGCTTTTTTTAAAAACCAAAAAATAATTAATAATATTATCTTTATTATTAAAATAATATTATAATTATGATATATTAATAATAATGATCCAGTAATAATTCATAAATTTCTCCATTCTTTCTTTAGCACAATCGATTAGTACTAATGGCTTCGGTAAAACCCGAATCAATTATTTACATTAAGAAAAATATTAAGTTACATAAAGAGCGATAAAGCAAAATTTCTAAAAAAAAAAAGAAGATTTCGTTTAGTTTTCGTTTCATCTCCACACTTTAGACAAAGGTTTTTTATTTTTCTTTTTTATAATTAGAAAATCGAGGAAAATAAAAATTATGATATTAAAATTCTTGCATCGGCCGGAAAGAAATACGTTTATTTTTTAATAAAAATATTATTTTACAACCGAGAGACCCTTGGAGTCAAAAAGACTTTAATGCTCGGTTCTCCGTTTGTCTCAAGTTGGAATTTTCAAAAAATTTTAATTATCAAACCGTGCGATTTTCAATTCTATTTCTTTGATTATTTCTTTAATTATTGATTTAATTTTAAATACTTAATCGATTTAATAAAATAATTATATTAACTACATCCTAACGCAATGATGTCCAACATACGGCTCGTGTAATGGTTTTATCCTGCCCAATAAACTTTTCATTTAAAAAATGAAACTTTTTTTCGATTATATACAAAAATGAAAATGTTCCAATATAATTTTTCAACATGAGAAGACATTTTGAAACGAAACATTCAACTGACGCTCAACCTATAACTGAAGAAAGTCGAAAAAACGAACAGCAGATTTGATAATAAAAACGACTCGACAGCAAAATATATTATTAAACAAAAATCAGTTACAAGAATCTGCAACTGAAGCAAGTGTGTTAGCAGTGAAACGCATTGCTCAATGCGAAAACCTTTTACTGATGGAGAATTTCTAAAAATGTGCGTGTTGGGTATATGCGATGTTTTGTGTTCAGAAGTGAGAAATAAATTTGAAAATATAAGTCTGTCTAGGCAAACTATTGCTGGAAGAATAGAAGATTTAAATACTAATACAGTTAAACCTCTTTATAATGACACCCCTCTGGAACGGCCAAACTGTCGTTATAAAGAGGTTTACCAGCTTTTGATTGCATAATCACCTAGTGAATGAAAATTAAACATTATATTTTAAAATTAAAATAATCACAAAGAAACTGTGACTAGTTCCGGTTCACTCTCTTCATCATCAATACTATTCACTACTATAGATGTAGCAATGCCTTTCAAATACGGTATTCCATCTATAGCTATCTGTTGATTTAATGAGATATAATCGTCTAAGCTTATTAGATCATCAATCTCATTTAATGTATAACATTTGTTTTTAAAAACTTTCTTTATATACATGTAGTTATTTTTATATTGAATTATCTATTTTTTTACCGAGGCGCACCAAACTTTCGTTAAATAGAGGATGTTGTTATATAGAGGTTCCACTGTATAAATAATCAGCTATTAGATAATTTGAAATTTTTGTGTGCAATAGCTTTGGACGAAAGGTGTGATGTAAGAGATACTAACGGATAAGTTTTTAAAATCAAAAACAGTATAGCATATATTATTAATGGGAAAATTATATCGTAACTAATTAAAGCAATGTTAAATTTAAATAAAGAATTTGAGACTGCTATATTACAAATAAAGCAAATATTTCGTTTAAACAAAGTTTGTGTGTTAAATAACGACTAACAATATAAATTAATCGATAATTCATTCGAAGTTCAATATTAATTTTGAAAAATTGTTCGCGGGCCAGGTAGATTGATTACGAGGGCTGTATGTTGAACATAAACAAAGAAAAATTTGATGATAATTAAAACGATTAAATAATTTGTACTTTTTTATACGAGGATGAATCAAAAAGTTCCCGGAAAAATCATACAAATCAAAGCAGTACATAATAAAAATTTATTTTTCGAACAAATGACCCATAACACTTTTCCATACGGTGTCACCATAGTTCTAAGTCATTTCTATAAAAAAAATTGATTTGAATCATTTCAAAACAGTTCTTTTAACTCGGATATTGTTTCCCAGTGAATTCCCTTGTATTTTTTTCAATTCGGGAATCAAGAAAAAGTACTGGGCAGTCAATTCAGGACTGTATGGTGAATGCCAAAGGATTTCCCAATGATATACATCACTGGATAGCTTGCACAAATGTGATTGAAATTTTTTCTAGGAGTTGCTTTACAAGGCCCGCATGGAGTTTTCTTAAATTTTTTTTTTCATAATACCTATCAATAACTGTCCACCGACCCTCATAAAATATACCAGGATTATACCTTCAAAACCTCAGAAAATATGCCCATAACTTCTTCATTTCCCCTTAAGCATTGAATTAGATTTGACCATTGGGTCCTTTTGGTAATCATTGCTTAGTCTGAATCTTACTCTGGGGATCGTATTCATGTATTATCACCAGCTTCTAGTCTGCTACAAGAATCCTACGGTTCATCATAAAATCTGTTGATAAATTAGATCGCGTTTTCTGGTCTTTGAATTTTGTGTTTTTCACAAAATGCTTCTGATTCATATATGGAAGAAAGCTTGTAACACTCTATACAACCTTTTAAAATGGAATGAGCTAATCAATATGATGTGGCCAAAGAATTGATTATAGCCTAGATCTATTTTCTTGAACCATAGATTTGACACAACTACAATTTCCTCAATCATTATTGTTGATGGTGATTCGGTTCGATGTTCGTCTTTTATGTCTTCTAGGTCTTCTTTAAATCTGTTTACCCTTTCATAAACTTCTTTTTCTTTGGCACACATCTTGATAAACGTTTTTCAAGATTCGATATTTCACATCCCAGTTTGGTTAAGAATTTCATTATCACTTGAGACATTCAAATTTCGCAATTTCCATTTTCTAAAATGATTGGCTTAAACAAAAATATTTATTCATTTCAATAAATTTTTGTAATGTCACTTGGAAGCGCAATGAATACCAAAAATCACTTTTCAAAAATTTTAAGTGTTCAGTGGTGAAAATGTCAGAATTATTCCGGTAACTTTTTGGTTCACTCTCACATTATCTATTATTTTTTATTGTTATAATTAATAATATTTATTATCATTAGTATTAATCTTTTCTATTAATACTTGGTATTTTTTCCAGAACTCCTGAACCTGAAATGTATAAACTGTAGGCTTTTTACGATAAAATTTTGATTATATCACGTTTTTATGGAAATTTTATACTAACTATTCATCATTATTGACCACGTAAAACGAAAAAATGATATTGATTTATGTTATATATAAACATTATTGATTTTGAAGGCTTTTCCACTTTCATTGTGCTTATTTTACGCATTGATTGGTGAGTACATATATAAGTGTAAGTGTTCAGTATTATTATTATTATCGACTAGTATTACTATTATTGCTATCACTTTATTATTAAAGATTTTTATTAATATTATTATTATTTTTATGGATTATTTAAATGTCAGAGTCTAATATGGATTTACGATGGAATGTGGCTTGTTGAACGAAATTGATTTTAATGTAAATGTTTACATTTTAACACAAACACTTTATTGCGTTTTTACTTTTCTGAATATTATATATTTCGAAATCATTGTTTCATGGTTTTTTGTCTTCATTTGTCATGGCAGGAAAGCGGTCGCTTTGTGTACCACAATGTTTATTGTAAAAAGCGTCATGTTGATTACGTCAGATTTTGTCGGACTTTTTTCGAAATACAAGCTATTTTTTATTTCGTATTTTTTATTATCGTTAAGACCAAGACCAATGAGAAAAAATAAAATCCCTTTTAATCAAAATTTCACTCATTTCTTGATTTTTCAAATTTAATCAATAATCAAAATAACTAAATTAATCAATCGAAATAATTATTTTATCATTTTTAATTTTCTTTTTATATTTAATTTTGTATTTTTTCAATCAATTTTAAACATCAATATTAATTTTTTTCCAAATACATATTCTTTTTATTCATTAATGATTATTTTAGCTTGATCAATTTGTTTATTAGTTAGTATTTTATCTTCTAAAGATTTTATCTCATATAAATATGGATTTTTAATTGATAGCTCAACTAATTCACAAATTTCTCTATAAATGTTTTTTCCGTTGTTTGTAAACTTTCTAATAATTGTTTCAGAAATAAAAAATTTATGGCTCAAAGAGTAACATTTGCTGAAGAAATATAAGTTGATACACAAATTTCGAAAGTAGAATTTTTATTGAAATAAGACCTATTTTTATTTACACATTGTTTCTATTGTTACATTTTTTGTTCTTGCTCTTTTTTCTGTTAATGTATGATTAATTTACTTATTATTATATCAGTTTATTTAAAATTCTTAATAACATTATTTGAGCAAAATATTCCATAGTTAAAGTAGAGGTTATGGCTGTACAATTTTATCACTTAATTTTTTATTTTTCTTTAGAATGTCGTGAAGAATTCCATGAATAGAGATATATAAAATTTATTATGATTTAGAAGACAGATCCTAGAAAATGAGAAATAAAAATGAGAATTATACATATATTATAATAATGTTTGTATAACCTTTATGAACAGTAGTGTTATTGAACGGCACACTTTCCCTGAACGGCTATTTCGTTGATCCAGAGTTTTACAACCGCATCTAAGATGTTAATACAAGTGCCAGCATCCACTTTCAGACCACATTAGAAAAGCTAGGTGGAATGATATGGCCTTCAGTACTTACCCCACCTAGTATCTCCTCTGAAGCTGGAAACTTGGAATTCATGGAAGTTGAAACTCTAGAAACATGTTGACTATGCATCAGTCATTTTGGCGGATACATATTTGTCCAGAATGAAAGTCTTTTGATCAGAAAAGAATATAAGTAAACCAAAGCTTTCGTTCTTCAAATCACTCACCAAGACTGATGCTTTCTTTTTTCTGTCGCCTTTAAACATATATGATTTCTAATATAAGATATATTCACCTCTCCACTCTCAGTAGACCTAATTACTCCAGTTTCTTTTACCAGATCGCGAATTTTTCAACTACCATCTTCACAGATTTTAATTTTTAAATTATTCGTGAATTATTCATTGCTTTTGCAGTCAGATCATTGCTTGTTACATTTTCTTTAAAATTGAATATCTCTGTTTTTTGTTTCGGTATAACTTTCGGCCAAATAATAAACTTGTTATATACAGTGGAATTTCTATATAATGACATCTCTATGTAAGAAAATTCTTAATGTTACGAGAATTTGGTCCGGTATGTTAAAAGTTTAGATAAATCAATTTAAAAAGAACTCTATATAACGACAGTTTTTTTTTAATGTTACACATTTAATTTAAAAAGTCACTATATAATGACACTTATTTTAAAAATTTCACGGGATGTGTTTTAATATCCAGCTTTAATATTTAAACAACTTCATAATGCAAAATTTAAAATCAAAGACATAAATTAAGTTTAAGTGAAAAACTTGAAATTATTGAAGCTTCCAAAACAATTAGCAACCACAGCGAATTAGCTATGAAATTCTGTGTCCACAGAACTTCAATAAATGCAGTTTTAAAATCAACAAATGAAATAAAAATGCAATCCAATATGGTGCTGAACCCAAGTGCCAAAATAAGGCCTTGTCGTTTAGAAGATCTCGAAAATGGGTTGTTAACGTGGTTCAGGCAACTAAGAGCACAAAATATTCCAATTAATGGCCAGCTTCTTCAACAAAAAGCATGCGAAATAGCAACTGAATTGGAAATAGATATATTCCGTGGCTTGAAAAGTTTCTTAAAAGACATAGCATCATATTTAAATCAAATCAAGGAGAGTCAACAGACATTTACATGGAGAAACTTACTGTTTGGCGATAACATGATCTACAAGATGAAATATCACATTATTCTGCAAATGATGTTTTTAATGTTGATGAAACACCTCTCTTTTGGAATATTACCGAACAAAACATTGGCATTTAAAAGTGAACGATGTACAAGTGATAATAAGCAAAGAACGAATTACTGTTTTAATAGGTGCCAATATGACTGACACTGAAAAGTTGCCTCTTCTTACAATTGAAAGATATATAAATCATCGTTATTTCAAAAATTCATTATTGCTTATTCAATATAGAGCCAATGGTAAAGATTGGATAACTAAAAACTTGTTTGAAGAATGGCTCACAAATTGGGACAAGAAACTTCAAAGAAAGGAGAGAAATGTTTAATTTTTCATAGACAATTTGGTTCAACTGGCAGTTTTTGTTCAATTTGTTCAATTCACAGTTTGGCCATTCCCAAGGGGTGTCCTTATACAGAGGTTTGACTGTATAGCCAAACCATTTTATTTTTTCTTTTGGATTTCATCCGTTGCTGTCCATAGAACATTTTCTCAACCCATGACTAATATTAAATAATTCAAATTTGATTAATGTATTTTATTGATAATTAACTTATTTAAACTAAATAATTATAGTGATTATTTAAATAATATTCTTTTAATATACAGTTGAGTCTCGATATAACGAACTCCGATATAAGAAGATCTCGATATAACGAACCTGTGTGAAACAAATGGTTGCCCGACATCATATGTATACAAATTAAACTTTGATACAGCAAATTTTGATATAACGAAAATTTCGATATAACGAAATTTTATGAAACATTTAAATTTACGATATTCACGATATTAAATTTACGATATAAATTTAAAATTCTCGATATAACGAATTATTAAAAAAAAATTATTAACCAAAGTGAAAAATTTGTAAATCGGAAAAGAAATTTATTTTATAGTACTTTTATATATACTTAATTTATTTTTAATAC
>JBBMKC010237501.1:0-11117 GCA_037834085.1 Bipalium vagum | reverse complement strand
GTTTTATTTAATGACTCATTTCTGTTAATTTTATTTGTTAATTCGTCCCCTACATTTTTCAAACTAGATGCAGTGCCCATTGAAATTCTATATTTCTTAGCAGCAGCTCGTACGGACAAACCGTTCTTCCAACCATGGTGACATTTTATTTTCTGTAAAATACTTAAGTGCATAGTAAATATAATGTTAATTTAAATTTATGATGTCATTTTTTATTATTTAAACAAAATTTCAAAATTTTATTTTTGAATTTCACAGGTAATTTTAATTCAAAAATTTTTTAAAAAGTGTTCAAATTTTAAAGTAAACAGGTGTTCAATTAACACAGGTGACAATAACTTATATTTACAGTGTAAGGAACTAAATGTTCAAATAAAAGAGGTGTTCAGCTAACAAAGGTGTTCATTTATGCAGGTTTCACTGTAGTAATATTTTTGTATAAACATCACTTAAATATGTAAATAATTCTAAAATGATTAGAAGTCCTAACGAATGAATAAGAAAAACTCAAAATGTCGGTTTAAGACTCTTGATTAAGACTCCATGAAGACAAACCTTTCAGAGAAGACACTAAACATTTTGGAATGAATTCTTTTATTATTTTACAGAACGCATTGTTTGGTGAGGAAGGCTTCTAATATCGTCATAGTGGCAGTAGACAATATCAAAGCACTTTTATAACTGTTAGAGACAGATTTTTTCCGACGTCAGAAAAAAGCTGTCTGCCAACACAACATATCGTGAATTGAGGAATAATGGCCTGCGTACATAAGCCCAAACTGATGTTTACCATGTCAAGAAAGCCAATATTTGAATGACGACTAGAATCGTATCATCTTTAGTGATGAATCAAGATTGTGTTTATGGAGAAGTGAAGGACGCTTGGGAAGACATGTTACAGACGAACGATACATTGTTGACTTGATGGTATCAAATCATAAGAGGATAACATCTGAGATTGTGGTATGGGGTGTCATAAGCTTTCGTTTAGGTCATCTTTTCTATTTATCAGAAGGAAGTTGAATGCCCTTCACCTTCAGACTGTTTACGTCAACAAGAGAATGCTAGACCGTGTACCACCAACATAACAATAATTTTTTGCAAGAATCAGAATTGGAAACTACCTCATAAATATGGAATATCTTGAGTCGTCGGTCACGGTCTTCTCTTTGTACTTCTAAAGCATTGGATAAATTTAAAAATCATCTTTAAAAACACTCCTTAGAAGGAAATAAATCTTCTAGTTAATAGTGTGCCAAGAAGAATTTTTTTTCTATGATGCAATTTCTCAAAGATATTAAAAAATATATATTTGTTCAGTTTTAATTTTTTTCAGTGATTTATTTATATTGAAAATGGGTGTATATGAAAAATTGTAGTCACCTTAAAAATTATTTTTAAACACCTTTAAGGCTTGAATTACAAAAATCTTCTGATCAAATTTGTGAAATTTAGATCCCCGCCAATTTTAAATTTCAAGTTACCGAAACAACTTTATCAGCCAGGAAGAAATAAAAATATAGAGCAAGCTTTTTATTCAAAAAGTAAATTTTCTTCAAAACCGAATCTATACGCATTAAATACATTAAAACTAAAGAAAAATTTTCAATATTTTTTTCTAGTTATTTTTGTTTTACAACTAAAACTCTTCATTTTATATAAAATACCATTTTAAATTCGACGAATCATGAACCTTTTTGTTAATTCTTTTGAATTTAATATGTGGTTAAATATGAGATCAGTACATTAAAGAATTCAAGAAAATTTTGAAAAATTATTAAGAATCTTGATGAAAATTGAACAAATTAAAAGGAGAAATGAAAATATTTAATGATATTTTAAAAATTAATTAATTAATTAATTTTTATTATTATTAGTTAACTATTTTTGATTATTACTTAATTTTAAAAATGAACTCTAAGTTGATTAAGAGTTTGATTAATAATTTGGTTCAGTACAAGCACAACAGAAAGTCACCAGTTAGTAAAAGGAATAAATATACGATATATTTTTTACTTTTTCTATAAAACAATATATTCCCTATCCTGAAATTCACAATCACAAGATTTCGCATATATGAAATACATGTCTCCTGGAATTTCTGTTTGTCTGTGGAGATCCATTTGGCATAATCTTTATCTCTTGAAGACAGTAATAATGATGAATTGATAAAATTACTAGTTGATTGAGATGAATTTTATTCAAAAAAGTTCATTGGAGATTGGTATAAACGACCAACAACCATGAAGACATTATGACTAACTTCTCCAAATTTAAAATTAGAAACATAGAACCTTGCTGTTCTCTAGAACCAAAACTTTCAAATTCTACAACAAAAAGGCGGCATCAGTGCCGGATAGCTTTCGGTTACTGAGCCAGGATGACTATAATTTCATAATTATTTTTCATATTAACATTGATTTAAAATAATAATTAAAACAATGCATTTTAAGACAAATTATTCCTTCTCTTTAAAAGTATACTACTTATTATTCTTTATAGTTCATTGGAAAATTATTTGGAAAAATTTCACATATCAAAAAAATTATCTTTCATAAACACAATAAAACCTTTATGAATGTACAATACATCAACAATAAGTCATAAAAATTAAGTCAATAATTAAATTTTTGTTTTAATAGTTTATTTACGCCGCCATTAAACTTAAGGAAAATCAGTAAAATTAAAAGTTTTTTTAATATTAAACTATGCCATAATTCCAACGATTCTCAGACAAAACAGAATCAAACAAATAATCATTTTGGATTTCTGTTTAGAGTTTTTAATAAAAAAAAATCCTGATAAGTATTCAACGTGATTAGGAAACTTAAAATTCTTAAAATATTTTTATGTATTATAAGATAATTACAACAGGTTATCATATGTTTTTAGATAGCACAGAGAACAATTGATATTTATAATTAAAATTTAATCTTATTTCTGAAACAATTCTGCAAATATAAAATACAGTCACAGTTGTCTATAATGAGCATCATAAAGCAATAAACGACGATGTTCATAAATTAACTTTTAATGAACCAAAGATTTTAATTGGTTAGAGTTTTAGTCAATACAAAACATACCTTTAATATAATATTATAATAAAAAGAAAAATATGGGATGCTTAAAAATGTTATTACTTTTTAGATAGGAAATTGGTTATTTTAACTTTTCGATTTCTTCTTTTTAGAATCATATCTTCAATCTTCAATATTTTTTAACGTATTAATTAACTTTTTATAAGGCACTTTTACAATTTCATAACACATTGGTAAGCTATATAGCTCGTCATGTTAGATTCTTCAATCTGATCATTTAGACTTTCATAATCAATATAAGATTGCTCAGAAAGTTCACTTTATATTGACCAATAATATAACATTAGTCATCTGATATGTTATAGGTAGGAAATGATTTTTCATTTCGTTTTCGACTTCTGGTGTGATGTTCTGAAATTATTTTTGATAAAGTTGGATTTTCTAAATGCTTTAGGAAAAATTTTTTTAATATAATATACGGATATATTTCCCCAGGATGTTACTATCCAGACAATTTATATTTTTCAACGAATACTCAAATTTTTCGTATTTTAATAATAATGAACATCAAGATCTTGTATTAGAATTCCACGGAAATAGTGATGATTTTTTGATTTGCAAATATTTATTAGTTTAGTTTTTCTCTTATTTTTTTAAGCATTTAGATAATTTTTTGGATAAAAAAATTATTGCTAATCCGGGGGATGTCAAAAAGGCCATATCCGAATTCATCGAATCCAGAGAACCACTGACATTTTGAAACTAGTTTCTAGATGGCAAAAATGTGTAAAATCTGATGGTGAATATTTCAATGAAATAAAACTTTTTTTATTGGACTTTTATTGCATAATCGGACATTTCATATGTGACAACCTAATAAATAGATTTTTTCATATTTCCTTTAATAAAGTCACATTTTTCTTAAACTAATGTTTCAGTTTAAAAAATTGCAAAGTTAAATAATTAATATATGAAACACAAGTTGATACAGACCAATATTTCGAACAAACTTGGCTGGACAAGATATTTTCTTTTTGTATAATGTGTCATTAGTTCAAATCATAAAATCAGACTCATTTAAGTTAGACTTTCAAGCTCAAGATTACTTTTATTTTTCATTTTGATTAATAAACTAATCTTATCCTTTCTATACAATGTTTAAGAAATAATTGTAAATTCCGTAGTTAATGAATTTCAGCTCAGCCGAAGATACTGAACATAATGCCCTTATTATTAATGCCTCTGTTAGCAACACAGCGGATGTCAATGGCAGGAAAGAAACACAATTTTACTTTACATTTACCTTAAAAACAAAAGGTATTCTATATAATGAAGGATTAAAACTAAATAGAATACTATTAGCTTTCTAAGTAGAAAAGATCTCATATATTCTCTAATTAAAGTTTTAGACATTTACTGACATAATATGTAATTGTTTAGTAGAGAAAATACTATAGTATTCAATGGGAAATTCTTCTCTATCATAACTATTCTTAAAAGAGCACACTGGACTTTTTAAAATCTATTGCTGAAGTCAGAATTTTAATTATAAAGATAAAATCAATAGTTCATCAGTAATAATATGAGGTAAGATAAAAGAATAAGAATTTTTTATTAAATTATTATTATATTAATCATTTACGATTAAATGTTCAATTCGGAATATATTGGCATCTTTTAATAGGATCAAGAGATTGAAATAGTATCAAGTTGAAGGAAATTATAAAGAAAAGCAATTAAATCCCCCAAAGCAAACTGTTTCAGAAATTGATGAATTAATCTGATTGATCTCAGATAATAAATGGGAAGTACATGAATGGTATTGTTACATCTGGTCTACATCTGTGGCTTGATAATTTTAAGGCGAAATTGAGACATCTTCAAGAGTATAAATAGAAAAGCGCATAATCGATTGCTTAAACTTTTCTTCAGATCCCGAAAATAAACACATCGGAATTAATTCATTATAAATATATTAATGAATTTTCAAAATTTCAATGTTAAAAGTTATGAGAAATGAACATGAAAAATATTAAATAAAAATAATAAAATAATTTTGTAAAACTTTTAATAAAAGAGGTTAGAATAATTATTTTATTTAAAATTATAATTTTTTTTAATCTCCATAAGGATTTTTTTTAAAAAAAAGTTAAAATAGTACTTCAAAAAGAAAAATATAATTAAATATTGTCAGCTAAAAATAACCTTTTAATGGATTAGTAATCTGAAAGAAACTTTCTTTTTATTCATCTTTCCCTACTTTATTCTTACGGTTTACAATTTAAATACACCAATCATTATACGAAATTTTATTTTTGAAACCAACTTAAAATTTTGACTAATGATATGTGTTGAAACTGAAATACATAAACGGTTTTTTTATTCTGATTTTGAATATGTTATTAACATTTCATTCGACAATATCTTATTAATGAATTTCGTGTTTACTGTATCATTAATATTAAAAAAATAAATATTAAAATGATAAAATGTTATTAAGATTATTTTGAACACCAAATTCTACAAAGATTTTGTTAGTATGTAAAAATAATACAAACTTTCGTTTTTACTGTATAAATAATAATAATATTTATTAATGAATTTTTTTAAACTATTTATAATTATTCTTAAGAAAGTAAGCTTATGATTTACCTTCATCAAATCTTCTGCAAATTTCGTGTCTAATTTCACTACATATTTTCTTTATGGCCTAGAATCAAATTTTACTATATATTTAAAATTGATTAAATCCATATGAAAAATTGATTAAAATCATTTGAAAATTTGATTAAACCCAGGGAAAAACCCCGTATTATAGGGCGTGTAGTAATGCAAATGATTATGCTTTGAAAAATATTTTCTGTTAACTAGTGTAACTTTTCCTCTACTTTGGATAATTTTACCTAGAATAAAAACTTAAAAATTTGACTTATATTTTAATATTTTAATAAGTCCTTATCAATTTCACGTAAACCTAAATTGGCAAAAACACATTTACAAAAATTGTCTTATTAATAGAAAAATTTTGCGTTGAAAATGATGTTTCAAATCTTATTTCTTTTGATAAGACTAATTTTTTTAAAATTAAGCAATCTTTTACATATCATTTCTATTTATAGTATAAATTAATAAGTTAATATAATTAACTTATTATTTACTTTTCAAATAAACATTCTTTGTTATTTATAAATTATTCTTTAGTATAACTATTTTTCCTTCAGCTCAAAATCTTCAGAATAAATAGATATCTTTTGTGTTACCTACACTATTAATAAAATATTTATAATTTATAAATTAGGATTATACCTGCACGATATTTATATAATAATTATTCTAGTATAAAATATTTACTCAACATTTTTAGTTATTTCTCTTCTCCCACAGGTCAAAGTGTCATTAATTATGAGCTTAAGAGATTTATGAAAAAATTATTTAATTATCTCTCATAGTGTTACTGCATATAATATATTTAAAAAATTTTTATTTAAAACTAAATTTTAAATATATATATATATGTGTGTGTGTGTATCCAAAATATGAGGAAATGTGTTCTTTCATCACCAATTATTTAATTTTTCAATAAATTCTTTAAAATACTTCCGAATACGTCTTTCTTTTAATATTCTACAAACAGCACAAAAAATCTATTTAATATTTATTGGGATTGAAAATAACTACGATAATTTTATTTATTATGTAAATGTATTACGTTTTTTTACTAAAAGTTATGTATTACTCAAAGTATTAAGTTAACCTTTTACATATATCAATACTGTTATTCCTAAACACAAATATTAAATTAATTTTAACCCATTCATGATTTAATTAAATAAAAATAGAACAGAAATAAAATAAAAATCTGGATAATTAATTTAAACAAAAATATTTCGGTATTTTATCAATGAATGAATTAATGATAGATATTTTCTATTTCAGATGATTACTATTCCTATGAGACACATCAGCCAAATTGAAAAGTAGAAATCTCCTATAATGATTGTTTTACAGAAAACCTTTTATAATATAGTGAAAGTTTAGTGAACTACGCACAATTCTTAATATTTTTAAAAACTTAAATAAAAAATAAAAAAAACAAAAAACCTTTAAAAATTATTTTTAATTTTATATATTATTTATTTATATATTATTTAAGCTGGTTATTTATTTTTAATTAAAACACTCTACCTTAGAGCAATCTTGGTTTTTATTTCTTCATTATTATAATATCAAAAGGAAAAATTTTGCGTTCAATCAACTTTAAAAAATTATTATTAATTAATTATTATTAATTAATTATTATTAAAATTTCTTCCTAAATATTTATCACGTAGATGTATATGGTAAAATTTATTTTGAAAATATAAATAAAAACTTCCATTTTTAAAGTTGAACTTTTAGAAAATTTAAAATCAGAAATTGTGTATAAAAATAAATAATAATGTATTACAAATGAATTTTTACAATACCCAAATATTAAATAATTTTACTTGTCCTAGGAGCATCTTGGCAAGAAATGTTTTCGTTTTTACAATATTACTGGTCTTGGTGATTTTATGTTATTTTAACAATTCAAAACGTGTTATACATATTTAATTTTATAATAAATTATTAATATTATTAATTATATAATAAATTCAATTCTATAAATGATGGTTTAAAATAATAAATTATTTAATTCCTAAAGTGTTTTTAAAAGTTTTTTTTGAAGACGTCATAAAGAAATACATTAATAAAATATTATTATTTATTATCAGCATTTACTAATATTAAAACAATAAAATAATACATTTTATGATAAGAAACCAAAATAATTGGTGGTTGATGATTTTTAGAATGAGAATTCAAGCATATTTTTAAAATAATGAAAAATCCGTATTTTAATATTAAAATTAGTAATAATCAGAGAATTTATAATGTTATTAATAAATTAATTAATTATCGAAATAATAATGACATAAGTTAAAAGTTCCAAAATATTAATGACCGAAAATGGTCTCAGATTACCGAAACTCAATGAATTTAAAATTAACCATAAAAATTGAGTTATCCAATAAAAAATGTGATTCCTCCCTCTCTTTCCAAAACAACACGTAAATAAATTAAATTATTATCGAAAATTGTGTAACCGAAAGCCAGAAAAAATCGTAACCATGACTTTGCTTTAGCAGAGTTAATCCTTGGCAGCCAAAGAAAAAAATATGAAAAATGAGAAAGTAAATATAAAAATGATTAAAAATAAAATAAATAGTAAGACATATTTAAGTAAATAAATTATCGAAATACTAATGAAAGTTTAAAATTTCCAAAATATTACGGACCAAATTGATTTTTCCTAAATGGTCTCAGACGATTAATACTCTAAACGAATTTAATATCAACCATAAAAATTGAGTTATCTAAAAATTATTCCCACCCTCAAAACATACATGTCACTGAATAAAATTAGAATTGAAATTTAAGTAACCCAAAACCTAGAATAATCCTAATCATCACCAATTGGCCTTAGTATCATAAATCCCTGACATCCAAGAAAATTAATTTTACAGAGAAAAATGTATAAAATAAAGTAAAAATTTTCAACTTTTGTACATATTTATCCTGAACAATGAACAATTGAACTGGAAAAATTTTCGAACTTATATTCAATATATTACCTTTTTCTTCGATGTCGCAATGGCCTCGTCTCTCGATCGTATGGACTCACCAGGGGTTTGGTAAAACCATATACGAACAGCAATAGCGGAATACGTCATCAGAATCACGATAACCGGTAAGAAATACTGCAAAACCATAACAACAAGCGAATACGTCACTTCATCACTGAAATTCGGCCAGTCCTCTTGACAATACTCACGATCTTCGGACGATTTTATTTGAGAAAACACCAACAAGGGAACACTTGCCGAGCCAGAGAACATCCAAGTGCAGCCTATAACAAGTATGGCGCTTTTAATGGGAAAATTCTGTCGTCTCAAGGGATGAAACACGACAAAATAACGATCGACCGATATGGCCGTGTGGGTGAGTGCGCTGAGAAAAACACTCACTCCTTGGATAAATGGAAATACACGACACAAGATATTGCCAAAAATCCACCGATGCAACCAACAATCGGAAATAAATGTTACCGGAACGCAAAATAGAGCCATCATCATGTCGGCCAAACTGAGATTGAGAAGAAATATCGACGTTGCCGATTGTCGCATACGGCACGATATGATATAACATACCGCCGCATTTCCGATGACGCCCAAAATGAATGTTAAAACATAAAACCCACCATTGATCACTTTAAATATTAAATGAAGTGATAATTCCAAAGAAGTTGTATTGTTCTGGTTATTGCGCAACATGGTAAACTTTGACGCATTCAAATTGCGACAATAATGAGCATGATGAAGCGTCGGGTCCTATTGGTTGATGTGAACAACAAATAGGAAACGAATAATAAAATATGATTCACAAATTGTGTCACGTGGTGTGGGCTATCAACACAACAAAAGTATATGGAACAAAAATTTATTGTCAATAACATTTATCATAGAGAGCATATCTAGAACAGAGTCATCAGTTTTCGTTATCATTAGTCACCGTCAGTGACTGCAAACTGGAGAAAAGTACTTCGCCATGTGTTGATAACCATCCAGTAAGTAGAGTGGCCTGCTGCTGGTACAGAGAGAGTCGTCTGGATTGAAAGAAATACGTTTATGTCATTAGCACGATAATCTCCAAAGAGTCGCTTACCTTGATAAAACTGTCGGCCTTGATTCTTTTTGTTTTTGCATTTGCTACAGATTTCCTTTTTAACATAATACAATGGTTTCTGGTCCACGGTTTCTCTGTATGTCTTCAAGAGAATAAAAATTTAATAATAAATTACAATCAATACTTTTCAATCCATGGAAGAAAAAACAATAATTAATATTCAAAATAGATTTGATAAATGAAAGATGTTTATAATGATTTTAAATTATTAAAACAAATGTTCCATTATACTGTTGAGGGATAATTACTAAGGTTGTTTCGTTAAAAAAGTCTATTATTTTATTAATATTTTTGAAAAAAATTTTTTTTAAGTTTTAAATGTAATATTGTGCAATTATTTTAAAAATAGTGGAAATTTTATTGAATTGAATAAATTTATATAGTGATAAAGATTATAAGGTAATGGAACAATGACACTGAACTAATTGTGAACAGGAGACAAATGTAATATAATATTTACTAGAATTTGATTATTAATAATATCAACGTTCTATTTGTATTAACGCAGACCAAAAAATTCTCTTTGAAATTATTTTACTTTGTTGGAAAATATTTTACCCCAATCCAAACAGATATACATAAATCATATCTGTGAAAATTTTGTTTTCAACATAAAGAATATATAATTAATTCTCAAATTTAAAAAATTATCTCAATAAAGTAAAAAATATTTTTCTAATTTTTAAAAAGAGAACATTTTCATGATTTTTAGTATCCTGTGGAAGTAATTATGGCTCCTTTTACTTAATTTAAACCATTGACAAAATCAAAAACGATTCACCGGAAATATTGTCAATATTGCCTTTTTATTGAACTCTTAATAATAAATAAAATATTTCGTTAAAAATATTAATTAAAAAAATATTGTGTAAAACATAAATAATGATACTGGAGGTCCACTTCAAAGGAAAATAATCATTTGATCTCTTTAAAATCGCAAATAAATCTCTAAGCTAATTAAATATATTTGTACAACGTTATTAAAAATATATTTCATATATGAATAAAATGTGTATTTTATTATACTAATCAATTTTAACATTGACGTATTACATGTATAATTAAATTGAAAATTTTTTTGGAGTTTATTTGTTGAGTTCGCCAAAAGCACCAATGATCAAAGACCACTCAGATCGATATTAAGAATGCAGGGATGGTATGATAATAATATTAATATATTGATAATAAAACTATATTAGTAAAAATAATTAATTAAATAATTAAATTAATAAAAAATATAATAATAATAATAATAATAATAATAATAATAATAATAATAATAATAATAATAATAATAAGAAGAAGAAGAAGAAG
>JBBMKC010237490.1:0-11118 GCA_037834085.1 Bipalium vagum | reverse complement strand
ACAAGTGTTGCTTTACTGATTGTTTTGATTTGCACCACCTAAGATTTTTGGAGTCAGGTTAAATTTGATACCCTAAATATTGAACAATATTTTAATTTCTTAAAATTAAAGATAATAAATTTCAGAAAATTATTACTTTTATCAATTATGAATGAAATTGTATTGAGACTTACCATTTTCAAAAAGTAAGTGGCGGCATATGTTTCCTATTGCAGATGTAAAATAATTATTGAAACTTTTCAGGCAATGTGTATTTTTTGTCCTAAACTAGAAAAGTAAGAACAAGAAATAGTTTTTATGAAATAAATTAATTTCAATTAAACGCTAACGGCAGAAAATATTCCAAATTAAGACACCAATATTTTGGTCTTTTGTTTTAATGCAACAGATGCTTTCAGCTTTTGAATCCAGGAACATTTTAATATCCATATCTGACATATTCATCATCCGGGTTTCATTCCACCATTTTTTTTACGGAAAACAAGTGGTTTCAGATTTGTTTCTTGTTATACCTAGAGAATTATGAAAACATGTTTTAAATTACGGAGTGTTGGATTTTTAATTTCTTGGATAAAGAGGATCATTCTCTCTTTTACCTAAGATCTTGTATGTATCCGAAATAAAATAACTTTGATTACTTGAAACCAATTTTTGACGAATATTCTAAATTCAACAATATCGGCGATTTTCAGAAAATAATTTTTTACGGGTATACTTTATTTTAAAAAAATACCAGTTAACATTTTCCAAGTTTTTATGACTTGGAATAGACATTTACATAGAGAAGAAAATAAAATCTATTGAGAATCTGTAAATGTTATGGACAAAAGATTTCAAATAAAAATTTAACAGAAATGGAAAATATTTTATTAATAATAATTATTTTAGCAAATTCTTGTAAACGCAAAAGTTAAACGCAAAATCAAGAGTTAAAAAAACATTCTTAGAAATTTTATTTTAAGAAGCAAAGTATAACAAAGATATTAAATATTTTGGTCTAAAGCTTTCAGTGTTTCATTCTATATTTAATGGCATCATAAACATGTTCTATGTGAACAGGATTTTGAATGCTTTGAAAAACTGATTTCGCTGTTGATATATGGTTTGGAATGGATTTATCTGTTCTTTCTCTTAATATTTCCCACTTCAGGGATTTAGGATTAAGAGTACATTCGACAATTTTATTATCATATTTTTCTCTGAGATCTTTTTTAATATTATCTATTTGACCAAAATGATTTTTTTCTCCGGACACGTATAGGAAACCATAATACCCTGGTATATTCACTTGGTCTTTCACATATCTACATTTTAATTTGAAATCTATCGAATTCAAGTGAGCTGGTTTCCATTTTAATATTCTTAAACAACGTCCTGATAGATATTTATCTTCCGGTCCACATGGTTGGAAAATCAAGCCATCCATCTCGTGACATAATTGTTTTCGGAAATTTCCTTCCCAAATTCCATTGGTTTTATCAATTGTCCAGAAGTCTTTTACGCGAACTCCAAAAGATTCTTTTTCCTTTAGTTCTCCAGTAACATATTTGTTTCTCTTGTCAATGATTTTTGTTTTGATTAAATTAAATCTTTCTAAAAATACTTTATCTCCTACATAATTTTCTTCGAGACTGATTATATCATAAATAAGAAATCTGGGAAATTGTCTTTTTTGATAAACGTCAATCACCATTTCCCCATCCAACAAGGTGTTGGTATAATGTTCGGTATTCGTTTTTGGAAAATTAATATTATCAACTTTATAAACACAGTTATCTCTGTCAAACATATAAACCAAATCTTTATCTGCTATGAGCATCATATATCGAGTACCATCTGCTTTCCAGCTGACCATATATGGAGTTGTTGCTACCATATTTATGTTTTCCTTCGTCATTGATACTGGTTGACTTCCAAGAAACCCTTGTCTCGTGGAAGACATCAATTCACGAACTTTTTCCTGTACATCTGTAATAACAGTCTCATCAGTAACAACTGATACGTTTTTAATTCCTTCCATGAATTTCGGAATTTTCGGCTGATTAAAATGAGTTTTAGTTTTTGGCTTTTTTTTATCTTCACAAAGCGATTCATCACTATCTGATAGATTACAAGAATTCAAATCTTGGCTTATTTTTCTTTTTTTACTTTTAATTTGTGTGTCTTCTTCACACCAGGAAGGTCTTTCTGGAACTAACAATTTTCCTTTGAAATTATTTCGCTTGGCCAATTCATCAAGATATTCTTGTTTATATATACCTGGTGGTCTTGCCATTGCAAATATATTAACTGCCTGATCTAATTCAACTTCATACTTATCGCACAAATATGAAACGATCATGAAACCAGTACGGTTAAATCCATGTGTGCAATGAACTCCAATGTATAAATTATTTTCTTCAAAATAGTCTGTACATATATCAATAAACTCTTGCACTTGATCTTCAGATGGCGGACCTTCAAATCCCTCGCAGGGCACTTTTACAAATTTTTTGTTGAATTTCTCTATCTCTTTAGGATTATAATATTTATCTGTTTTGGTTAAATTAACAATCAAGCCTATGTTCTCAGAATCACTAGACGATAGAAATCTCTTTAAAAGAAATTGGTTTGAAGCTGGCATTTCTGATTCGTATCTTTCATCAAGTGGAGTTTTAAAAGGAACAAATAAATCATTAACTACATTTCCAACATTTGGACAATTTAACCATCTTGGAGGTAGAAACATTGCTGGTCGTTTAGATTTTGTCATCTCTTAATAATTTTAAAATTAAATTATATTATTAAAACAATTTTTGTCAAATATAATTAACTAATATATTTTAAATTTTAATTAATTTTAATTAAAGTATTTATTTAAAAATTTATATAAAATTTAATTTTTTAGCAAAACAAATATTTTAGAAAAGTATTCAAAATATGTATTATTCAAATAAACAAAAAATATTATAGTTTTGGAAATTTTAAATCATTTGTGATATCATTTTTATTATTTTCCTTTTCTAACAACTGTAATAAATTTGGGTATAAGTAAATTTATAAATTCTGGGGAAAATTTAATTCTTTATTAATTTAAAATAATTTTCAGATAAACATTTTTTTTAATTTATCAAAATAATAATAGAAATACTTTTAAAATGTTATCTTAAATTTTAATTATTTATTAAAAAATTTGAAAATAATTTTGATAATTTTTTTAATAATCTAAGATTTTTTAAATATTAAAAATTTCTTATTAAATAAAATAATACGACAAAATGGCCATCAGATTATTGATTCTCATCGTTATTTAAAAAATTGTATTAGTGGAAAATTTTCACTATAGTTATTATCATATTACTAAATTGAAATAAAATAAAATGTTTAAATTATTAAAAGTTTTTATTTAAAATTATACATATTTTTAAGGAAAAATAATACATGTATCATGATTTCACACTTCCTGAAAACCTTAAATATCATGAAATAAATCTCTTAACCTGGAACTGTTATATCATATCTTATTTAATTTACATTTTAAAATTTGTTAATAGCATTTTTGTAAGTAAAAATAAAGTTTTGTAGATAATTTCACTAATTAAACAAAATAAGATATATTTAACGAGTTATCTAAATGTTCATACTATCAATTTGAAATATCTTTACACAGTAAAGGAATTATATCATCAAAATGAAAAAAGGAATTTCAATGAATTAATTTCAATTTATTTAATTATTTATATTTTCTATTTTTTACATAAGTATATATAAAAGTGTTTCAAATTTTAATTACTTTTATTTAATGAGGAAATTATAAAAAAGGCATGAAAACTGGGTCTATAAATTGATTAAATTGACTATCCAACACAATTTTCCGTATTTCTTAGAATTAAATGATAATTTGAATTATGAACAAGGAATATTATGGTTTCTGTTTAAAATTCAGTTTTTCACTATAAATAAATAAAATAAATATTTAATAGTAAAAAATTGAAGTAACACCATGTGTGTAGAGCCACGACCACAATGATAATACCGATTGACATTTGCGGTACTCATAAAATTCTCAAATGGGTTGGGGATCAAGAACTCCCCTTCAAGTCGGATGGTTACTTTGGAACCGTGTGTTTAGGCACAATCCTCGTCATTATACTCCCGCTTATAGTCAGTGTGCACCTGATATCCGCATTTTAACCGGTCATCAGAAGGCTTTCTTTTCTGAAACGTAGGATGAGTATGGGATCTCACACTTTAATAGAATAAGTGATCTTATCAACCTTTGGATATTTCTCACCGATAATTCACACAGTCTTCCTTTCATTTTTTCAGATCACAATCAATCGATTCTGATAAGATTTTACTAGTCAAAGAAAATGAGACAACCTCTTGGATTTTGGGTGGTTTGACAAGTTTAAGAGAAGACAATATTATAAAAAATTAATTATTTGGCGAAAGTTACAACTTGCAAAATGTAGACTTTGCGGATTGGTATAACTCAATAAAAAATATTTTGGAAAATATCAACCACATCAAATTTATAATTGTGATGAGTCCGCCACATTTTACACAATGGTGCCATCAAAAAGTATTCAATCAGAAAAGGTGGAAAAAGTTAAAAGAGATGCTGTTTGTTTTGTTATACACTAATATATTAGATACAATATTATTAGTATATAATAGATGGAATTCATACATTAAAACCATTATTAAGAGCAATTTATAAAAATCCGAGAACAATAATAAGAAAAAATGAAGTATAAATCAATATTATAAATCTTCAAGGCTTTATATAGTATAGCATTTGCGGAAGTTAATTTTAAATCTGAATATAATAATCTAATGACATCGGACACTTATCCAGACCAATCAAATTATTTATCGTATTTATGTAATTGCTTCATGGTTGAATCAATGTTAATTTTCTAAGATTTGTATTTATTCTCTTTAGACTGGTTTTCCCTACATAAAAATCATTATTTTTTACGTTTTCAAGTTTTTTGTAGTTTTTTTATAAGTATGTACTTCTAGTAGTACTTCAAAGTACGAGTATTAGTATGTAATACACTACTGTAAGATATATAGTATAGTATTCTTATATTTTAATATTTAATATATTTATATCTTTTATAAGTTTTATAATTTTGATATTTAGATATTTTATATTTTTGTATATTTATATTTTTTATATTTATATATTTATATCTATATATTTATAATTTTGATATTTTTCAAAAATAACAAGAAATACAAAAATTAAAACAATAAAAAGACAAATTCTTTTCTAAATAATGGAAAGTTAAACAAAAATATCAGATCTCCGAAAAACTTAAATAATCTTACTGAAATAGCAATAATGAAAACAATGATGAAATTTCCTCAAAATATATTACTAGGAAATATTCATTAACATCATAAATGAAAAAATTCAAAAAGATTTATATCAATACAAAAAAGACTCAGGATATTTAATAAGAATAGTAAATAAAATTGAGTATAAAGAGTTAAAAAGAAAATATAATTACTTAGTAAATTTAAATAAATATGAAAAAAAGAATTATCTTGTTTTATGAAAAATAATTTTAACTTTTTTTTAAAAATATATAAATTTTTCTATTTTACTTGTTATTATTTTTTATTTTCAAAAAATGTAGACTTCGCTTTTGAAACAACATGTTTCGTTTGAAAAATAGTATTATGAATTTTGTAAAAAAAATATTTCAAAATAAAATAAAAGTAAGCATAAATATACAAAAATTCATTTTTAAAATAGTATAAATAGTAATAGTGAAAAAAGTTCTAATAGTACTTTTAAAAAATGATAATAAAGTGAAGATGATAATAAAGAAATATTGAATATACAAAATATCCAAGAAAGATATCCATCTCTTTTTAAAGTTCGAGAAGACATTCAACAAAAAATTACAAATAATAAATTTTAAATAAATTTACAAGAAAATATAACGGAGAATTACATTTAAAATCCTTAAACCATTTTAATAAAACAACTGCTATGCACCAATATACGGGGTCGCATATTGATAAACACTTAGAAAGGTATGATGAAATAATCAATAATTATAATGAAGTAGAAGAAATTAATACTCTCCTGATCCCTAAACAAGATTCCATTCCAATAAACAAAATAGATCAATCAGCAATGAAAAATGATTTTAAATATCTTTCATATCTTTAAAATATTAATCATGAAGGGCAAAGTTACCTTCAGCTTAGGAGGATTATATCCTCCGGTTGCTTTAGGTTTAGAATTAGAAAGAGTTCCAAGAAATATTGCTAATGAAAAATTATTTGTAAAATCCGAAGAATTAAAACCAGAAAATAGAAAAAGGTTAGCAAATGAATTTTATAAAGAATTTAGAAAATTAAAACAATATCTTAAAGTTAGGGTCTTTAATAAAGATGATATTTGGAATGCAGTTTTAACTTTTGAACCAAAAGATAAAAAATATAAAATAATAATTGGTACAGCTGTACTAAAAGCAAAAGAAGTACAAAATAATAATACAGAGACATAAGATAGAATTTGATAAAGAGATATTAAAAATGGACGTGGAGAAATTAAAACCAAAAGAGCTAACACTGGAGTAAAATTTTATTTTGAATAAATCTAAAAGAAAAGAATTATTACAAAAATTAAGTAATAATAACATTAAGATTATAAAACTAGGAAACGGATAATAGTTTAAAAGAAAGATAAATAACAACTTTTCCTAAAACCCATGAATAAAAATGATTATCGAAATGTAATTAAATCATTAAATTATTTTTCAAAAAGAAAATATAATCTTTATACTTTTGAATGTCAAATATAAAAGATTTTAAAATAGTTGAAATTAATTTTAACATTTTAAATGACTCTATCAGAAAAAACAATAAATATAAATACACACATAAACTTATAAATCAAATGAAGATGAAATTAAGTTTTCTTTCAATTGATGATTATAAAAACATCCATGAAGAATAAAATTTATTATTTGTTGGTATTCTTATTGGACGTCTTTAACAGAAAATATTATATATTCTAAAAACTATGAAATCAATTTAACCAAGTTAGGATATTTTGATGGAGAAAAATTATCATTAAAAATAGAATTTACAATAATATTAATTGCAGACAAAAATGAATACCTAATCAATAATTTTATAAATTTTGAATGAAACAATTATATGTTTTGGTTGGTATAATATATATATGAATTATTTTATGGTTGATGAAAACCTTTACTGAAAACGTCTGATTAAAGTTATAAAGGAACATATATAATATTTGTAAGATGTAGAATTTTGAAATAAGTGTTAATATTCAAATAAATATTAACCTGAATCCAAATTGCAAAATAATGGTTCACTTAACATTAATACATTTTTTCTTGTTCTTGGTTTGGTTCTCTTCTATTAAACTGTAATTTTTGTTCTCGTTTGGCTTACTGTCTTGTTCTCGGTTTAATTCCAATTATTTGTTCTGGTCAATTTTGTTCTGACTGCGGAGAGTTGGTAGTTGATTATATATTCCCCAGTTTTCCTTCATCGGCCAATCATTAATCACAACAGGGATACTTTCCTCTTCTCGCCTTGCCTACGCAAAAACTCGGGGCTTTCAATTATCCAGCTCAACCTGACCTTAGTCGTCTGAGCTGAATAATTAACTCTGCGGTTGCTCTCAAAGCTAAGCTCACAAGGTATTAATCTCTCCGTAACCATCTGCTTCCCTTTTCCATTAATATAATGTTGATCCGCAAGCTTCAGGTCGGCCCAAACAAATTGATCAGAGCTGAATAACGAAATGGATCAAGTTTCCTAAAAATCATCAATAAAAATAAATATTTATTTTTAATATGGAAAAGTGCTAATTATAATTTATCATTTTTCAGTTTGTTATTTTATTATTATTATTATTATTATTATTTTTATTATTATCATTATTATTATAATATTAACACAAAAATAATTAACCGAAATAATATATAATATTATCGTTATGATAAAATAAAAATAAAATAAGATGAAATGAAATATTATTTTTTCAAAAAAAGAATCCAATTATAATTATAATTTACAAAAAAAAGAAAAATCTCTGTTTTGATAGTAAAAAAAATTTAACTATCATTCTAATTCAATGCGAAATTTTAAAATTTCTTATTGGTTCTCCTGGATCAGGAGAAACAAGTCTATTATGTAGTATCCTTTTTCAAGGTAATTAGATTAGATTACAATAATCTTATAATTTTTTCTTAAGCTGCTTTTATTCAACCATAATTTAAATACAGTCAAGCCTCGATTGACCGCCATCTTGACGATCGTCTAAAATTTTATCATACTATATTTCTACCTCGATCAAGAGCCACCTTACTTTCTCGACCGCCAAAACATATTTGCTTGAAATTTAAAGCTAAATAAATGCTTTCTTAGTTTGTCAAATTTATTTACTTTTGTTTGAGATTAGCAATTTTTGGAACAATTTAAAACCATTAGATTTTGTAAGCATAAAGTAATCCTTTAATGTTATTACCACCAAGGCTTGTATTAGGGAATGGATAGGAAGAAAGGACGGTATTAATAATTGATTTTATAATTAACAGATGGATTCTAAAAAACAAAAATATTTCTCTCATTTGTACAAAAAAGAAAATTGTAAAATACGCTTCCTGTTCCAAAATCTCACCACTCAAGCTTGCTACAACAATCAGTGATCTTTCTGTCAAAAAAACATACTGGTTGAAATAGATGAAAAAGATGATTGAAAATTATGAAAATGCCTAAACATTCTTCATTAGATTCTTCCCTGTACGTTTGGTTTTGTCTAATAATGAATTTTAAATCAGAACATTTTGGTTAACATCAGTTAAGCAATTTCCTGAACAGCTTAATATCATTGACTTCAAATTTTCAAATGGATGGTTCGAAATTTTTAAAAAGAGAAATAAAATCAAACCACACAAAACATAAGATTTGTTTAATATCAAAGAGTGTCTTTTCAAAATATCATCTAAAATTTTGAAATTTAAACCAATCGATATTTTTAACATAGTTGAAACAGCTCTTTTTTACGATTTCATAGGTGATAAGACGATAAGTATACAGGCATGTACACAAGGAAAAAAAAGCAAGCAGAATTAACAATTGTTCTTAAATTCAATACAAGTACAGAAAAAACTACCGATTTTGGTTATTGGTACAGTTAGCAATCCAAGAGCTTTTAAAAATATTTAAAAAGAAAAATTGTCAATACTAATAGTATAGAAAACCTGGATGACAAGTGAAATTTTTAAAAATTGGTTATTTCAACTTGACAAACTTTAAAAAACAAATTAGGAAAATCGCTTTATTGCTAGACAACGCCGAGAACATGTGGATATAAATGAATCCCTGATCGATGTTCTTAGATTCAACTCATATTCAACCATTGGATCAAGATATAATCCAAAACATTAAAGTCCATTACAAAAATTTTCTTATGAATTTCATTATTGATTGTATCAGAAATAATGAAACTAAAAATGCGATTTATCAGTGATAATTATCTGGAGTTATTGCACCAGGTAACACACTTAACAATTACAAATTGTTGGAACAAAACGAGAATTTTTGAGTACGCAAGAAAGCTAAAATTTTAAATGTGGCTATTGATATCAATGAAATTAATGTTTACTTTGAAAATATAAAACATTTTAAAGAGATTGGTGAGTTTAAACTATCAACTTCTGAATTTCTGAATGATGAGGAAATTTTACGAAGGTGAAAATTTTCAAGTCAGTAAAAGTCTCTCAAACAGAAGCCTTCAAGGCGGTAATTTTATTAGAGACATTTTAGAAGAAGCAAGAGGTTCAAATCCAAAAGAAGCTCTTATGATCAGTCATTTAAGTCAGTTTCTCGATAAAAATGCATGGAAAGCAAACAAAATTTGAAATTGAAATAGTAGATTATCATATGAAACAATTTAAAATACAATTTGATAAATTTAATTATGTGGTATGTTTTGTATTAGAATATTCAAAATAAATAATGTATTATTCTGTATATAATTGTCTATATTATAAAAATGTAGATAATATAATAATGATAAATATAAAATATCTTTTGGAGATTCTTTGTTTATTGAATTTATATTAGATATTAATGAATCTTTAAAAGATGTTGAAAATAAACTATCAATTATTTAGGAGATGAATTATTTCAATTTAAAAATGAAAAGTTTAATGAAACATATCATTCTTTATAATTCTTTATTAAGCTTCAGTTTACCATCAGTATCTTTTCTCTAGGGATAATTTGATCATTTATAATAATTAAGTTTTCTGTAATCATTTCAAGTTTTGTATTTTTTTTAGAAATAAATTTTAAATTTTTACTTTTTAATATTGCTTTTTATTTTACCGCACATTTTAATATCCAATATGGCTGATAAAATAATCTCACGAACAATTGCGTATGTTTTTATTATATGATTTCAAATCCGGTATAAACTCAAGCCAGTCGCATCGTCCTATCAATGAAGCATTTGGAGAAGATACAATTGGTAGTCGTACAGCCTTTGATTGGTTCAAAAAGTTCAAGAGTGGTCATATGGACAACCAAGATAATGCAAGGAGTGGTCGACCCCCCATTATCGACAATAACCTCTTGCTGATGCACTTATGACGTCACAAGAGCTAGATCAGAAGTTTGGCGTCAGTCACACAGCCATTTTACACCATTTGAAAGAAATTGGGAAAGTTAGGAAACTAGACATTTGGGTCCCCCACAAACTGACTGATTTTGACCGACAACGCCGTCTGGATGCCTGCATAACATTAATGTCAAGAAAACATCGGACTGATTGGCTGAATAACTTACTTACTTCAGATGAAAAATGGTGTCTGTTCTCTAGTATCACACGCAACAGAAGCTCCACAGACAAAGGAGCAACTGCGCAACCTCAGCCAAAGACTGAAATGCACCAAAAGAAGCTCATGGTATGTGTGTGGTGGGATGTAAAAGGCGTTATTTATTGGGAAATGTTGGCACGTAATAAGACCATTAACTCAGAATTATATTGTCAACCACTGCAACGAGTAGCAGATGCCTTTGCAAAATGTCGGACAGGATCGAATCAAGTAATCTTTCTTCATGATAATGCCC
>JBBMKC010237479.1:0-11118 GCA_037834085.1 Bipalium vagum | reverse complement strand
AATTCTAAAATTGAAATGTAAAATTCTAAAATTGAAATGTAAAATTCTAAAATTGAAATGTAAAATTCTAAAATTGAATTGCAAAAATCTAAAATTGAAATGTAAAATTCTAAAATTAAGGTAGAAATGGTATATTATTGATATTTATTGTTATTTTTCGGTAACCCACTGTAAAGACGGTAAGGACACTGTTACAGATAAATCATTTAGATAGCAACCTAGTGTAAGAATTTCAAAACCTTATAATCCCTTCCAAAATATAGCGTCAACAACCCTACTAGAAAAAAGACTAATAACTTGTTATTCATGTTGCAGATCTAGTACATTGATATATAGTTCCAAAAATCTTAATGGAGCGAAAATATCAGTCACATTCGAAAATTTTATCCAACACAAATAATGCTTCAAATGAGAAAGTTTTGATCATTTTTGATTCACTGTCGAGCAGTCAGAAAAAACTTTGGATAAATAGTGCTGGAAGTGCTAAGCGGTTTGACTTGATAAGGAATTTCAAGAAAACATGCCTTTTAACAAATAAGACAGTGTTGTTTCAATCGACTGGCAGTAAAGCAAGAACGGTGACTGTCCAAGAGTTAATATAAATGCTAACGTAAGACGTTGAATGTGCAACTGTATACTTTTATGAAATATTATTGTCAACATTTGAATCCTTTGTCATTTTCGCCTTTAAATAGATAGGTATGTTCAGGCATTGCACGAAAATACATTCCAGTTTCAAAAAATTACCTTTTCTAATGTAGATTATTTGTGCAAATAATCTATCAAAACAAATTTTAATTAATTTGATTTATGGATCTGATCGTAGGCTTTAGTTTTGTTCTTTCTGGTTTATTAATTTAGCTTATGTTTTTCAGGTGGTTGATTTGCTATTCTGTTCGTACAAAGTCTGCTCTCTCTCTCTTTCTGATTTAACAATATGGTTTATTGATTGGTTTTTGGTTGTTTAATTTGACCTTTTAAACTTTTTGCTGATTTCTGTTTAATTTTATATTGAAAATTTTATATTTTTTTAATTAAATAACTAATAAAAATAAATAAATAACCTTATAAGCATATAAGCTATTTCCTTATTTCTCATATTTTTCTTAAGCAAGTATTTAATTATAGCACAAAACTCAAAATCAGTTGAATCTATTGTTTAAAAAAATGGACATAAGATTTTAAATATGTGCCAATTTTACACTAATACAACTAAGCAATCAAAAAATAGTTGCAGTAAAAACAAACAAACTTTCAGTAAAATATAATTACCTAAAGACATTGAGTCCACTATGTTTTGTATCGCACAAATTAATAGACAGCATCAGAAATACATTGTAAATCTCAAACATAAATAACAATGAATAATTGTTAATTGCTTATGTATCAGGTGAAGATGAAGGTAATCAATTATTTAAGACATTCTATCAAACATTTACTTTATTATTCAAAATGACTAACTAATCAACTATATATTCTTTATTTAATTATTATCTATTAATCTTTCCAATATTTGTAGTTGTTCCTAGATTGTTGACCACAATTAATTCAGCTTTCCTGCATAGATCACGCTCAACTAATGGTGAACATCCAATTTGGTAGGCCTTCTGAATAGATGACCACCGGTCAGTCACCAAATCCAAACTTTCTAAACCATTGTTGGCATTTGTTGCGCTTCAAAATCTTACCATATGTTTCAGAAATTTCTCTAGAGGCTTCTGTTGTATTTTTTTTAATGGAACAAAATCATCATACAATATCTCAAATGAGTCTTATTAACTTTTATATTTTCCATGTTTATAAAATAAATTAAAACAAAATTAATTATAACCTTGAAGACCATACTGTAAAAAGTAAAATTGAACATGATTTTTCAAGTGTTTCACACATTATATCACAAAAGTAATTTTTAAATTTAAAATAACGGATATTCCAAAGTATTGGAATACCTTTTCTAAATAACTTTGTGGCTGCCAAATTTTCTAACTTTTTAAGCATACTTATTTCTTTCATTGTAATAATTTTTTTCAGGTTATTTAAACTTATAATAACTTGTGTATCTATTAAAAGTACTTTAAAATTTCTAAATTCTACCACTAATTTTTGAAAACTAAAAATTTCAGTTTCTTAATAGCTAAAAATAAATTTGACTGAAACGACTGATCCACCTATCAAATTATCCTTTTTCATTTCGGCAGCTCTCGATTTATCGAAAAAAATTCTTTTATCCTTACATCAAAACAAAAAAAATTAACAATGTCCTAAACTATAAAACATTTCTTAACTCAAAATAGTTAGAATAAACACTGTCTCAAATAGAAAATTTTGAATAGTAACTCTTATATCATTTGATTGATTGATTGTAACTATAATATTAAGATGGGAACTAAAAAAGACAAAAATTTTGAAAATGATTTATAACTTCTTTACAAAGCTCTCCAGGTTGTACTCTTCATCATATTCATCTATGGAATCGTAGACGTGTTCCATTTTACTAAGCACCGATTTAATACCTGATGATGACGATGATTTGAAAGTAGAATTGTGCTGATTTGCCGAACCACCAGCAGCAGCAGTTGACAACTGATTGGACCAAGCCTCTTTGTTCATAATGTCGAGAATACTTTCCGTGTTCATTGAGCCCATTTGCTTGTTGTCGGACCCGACAACGTTATTGGCGATGAACATTTTGAACTTTTGAAGATTCATAATTTTCTCTTCAATCGAATCGGCCGTAATCAGTCGATAAACATTGACAGTGTTGCGTTGACCAATACGGTGGGCTCTGTCCATGGCCTGCAAATCTCTCATCGGATTCCAATCGTGTTCAACGAAAATTACAATGTCGGCCGACGTTAAATTGAGACCCAATCCTCCGATACTTGTTGTCAATAGTAACAAATCGATTGATGCATCTTGATTGAATCTACAAAGTGTTGATCGATCGATAAAAAATTGAAAATAAAAACTGACTTGTCAACAATTTTCTGTCGATCTTTCATGGGAACGGATCCATCCAATCTCAAATGAGACGCTTTTGGAATCTCAGTGCTAATTTTTGTGAAAAAGAAAATCGAAAAAATCAAATAATTCACTTTTTATACAATGTTTCTTACTTTAACATTCGTTCAACCAATGAAATCATGGATTTAGACTGACAAAATACAAGTAATCGATGACTGGATACGACACCTGGAGAACAGATCAATTCGCAAGGTCCCATGGATATGTTTGAATCATCGGCACCGATGCCACAGTCAAGTATCAATTGTCTGAGTAAGAAAAAAAGTAAAATAAATGTTGAAAAACCCAATAACTGATTACAGAAAAAAATATTTCAAATTTAAAATATTAAAAATCTATTTTATTTCAATGATTTAAAATTTAACATCAATTACAAATTCTTAATAAATTTTATTTTATTTAAAATCAATTTTTTAAAATTGATACGTTTTCCAAGAAAATCTCGTAATATTTATTACGTTGATTATTTAATAAAATAAAATCAAGTGATTAAATTTTAAATAGACAATCAATTACATTATTTTACCATTAAATATTAAAATTATGGTTTATAAATTATTATTGAAAAAGGAATATTTTTTATTATAATAATTATTTATTATTACTAGGTACTATTATTATTATTATTATTATAAATTACTTTTATTCCTAAAAATAAAAATTCGATAATATAAAATATAAATATTCAGTAAAAGATAAATCAATTTTAGTAGTGAATCATTCAGTCATTTTTACTTACTTTAACGCAACCAATTTTCCAGACAAATCAATATCAGTCAATGACAGATTGTTGGCTTCCAATTCTTTCGTTATGGACTGATACAGTGGGTGTGTTTCACACAGAGCCAGGGTAGGATGATTGCACACCAACCGTAAATAATGCATAGCTTGGAAAATGTGCTTTCGTTGATCGACAGACATCAAATCCAAATTTCCCATATCATCCGTCGATTTATTGTTGATCGACTGCTTCGATTCCATACAGAAAGCATACAGTCTCGACTGGAGAGGAGTCATCGTACAAATATAGTCTTGCATTATTTTAGGCGGTAATTCATGGAGAACGTCTTCTTTGACTCGTCGTAACATGAACGGCAGAACCTGTTGGTGTAATTGATCGAGTGCCAAAGCTCCGGCTTCTGAGTCAACTTTTTTGCCACTGGTTGAACTACTTTGATCCAGAAGTCGACCATAACGTTTCTGGAATTCTGAATGAGTACCCAACAGGCCGGGCATTAAAAAGTCGAACAGAGACCATAATTCTGCCACTCTATTTTGGATTGGAGTGCCAGTCAGAACCAATCGATGCATTGCATTTACGGATTTTGCTGCTATGGCAATTTTACTTTTGTGATTGCGTATCAAATGACCTTCATCCAATACAATATAGTTCCAAAGTCCAGAACAACAGTCCAAACCTTTTTGATTTGGCACATGTGAAAGACGATCGATATCATTGCGAAGAATATCATAAGATGTAATTATAATCTGGTATTGGTGCAAATTCTGAAACAATTGCTGTCGGTTATCGACAGATCCGGCGTAAACAATGCTAGAAAATCCTGGAATCGTTACGTGTTTCGCGATTTCTTGGTGCCAATGATTTGTCAATGTTGGCGGACATATTATCAACGAGGGCGGACAATTAGCCGGACATCGAGAATATTCGCCGACAATAATGGAGATTGTCTGCAATGTTTTTCCCAGTCCCATATCATCGGCCAAAACACCATGGAGACCGTATTGATTGAGAAACGATAACCAATTGACTCCTTGTTTCTGATAGTGACGTAAACAGGTTGATAAATTCGTTTCATAAGCATCATAAGGAGGAATAGAATCCGGATTTAAAAGCCCCTCGAGAAATTGAATTTTAGATTTGCGTTCCTCTTGCCTCACCGGTGTTAGAATCGATATGTCAGCATTGGCTTGTTCCAGAGGTAATAAGCACAACAAAAGCGAAAACAGGTTCGTAGCCATACGCCGAACTGGTTCGAATGGTGTGTTGAGATTCCGAAGTACCACAGGTAATACAATTACAACCAATGCCAATCGATATTGAAACAGACCTTTGTGCATTATTAAATACAGAAGTTCTATTGATCCCAAACACATGTTGATATCACTGCTAGAATTGAGCGCAACAAGAACTTGGCCCAATAAAATTTTGTCAATGCATTGTCTATTCAAATCCAAATCGGTCTGGACAGAGCTTGGCATCATTAAAATTGCCAGAATCCGAGCACTCCAATGTCGAATAATAGAGTCACTGTGACATAATCCATATTGAAAAATTGTTTCGGAAAATTTCAACAGTGACACACCCAAAGTAGGATATTCCGGTCTGATGAAAGGTAAACAGGTAACCATTGCTCGAAGACTGGCCAATAATGAGATTCCCGATTGGGAGGTATCTTGATTGGAATTTGACAAGAGCAATTTTATTGGATGATGGTAAATGATTTGAAGGAGTAATGAAATGTCTTGATCACTCACTTCCTTGGTGATCAGATTGCCAAATATCCTTTCTAATGCTAACCGGGAGCCACGCAATTTGATGAGAGCACTGTTTGACGCGACATCGATTGGACCCATATCTTCCTGGCACGGATAAGCATCTCTTCCAATTTGTGTAATTTTATTTAATGCAATGATATCACTATTGGAAATTTCCGATGATGGACTGAGAGTATCAATTGAATCGGACACATATTGAACAAGATTCTTCACCAATTTTCCAATAGCTGCTTTCAATCTTTCATTACTTATCTGATCGATTACTAATTGACCTAGTGCAATGGAAGCTTCATTTTGAATTGTAAATCGATCATCGAAGCGAACTGCATCAACCAATGGTTTTATAAGTGGTGTCAATTTTTCCGGTAACCATCCCCAATGCAACAAAGCTCGACCCAATGATACTTCGACCATTCTGGTTAGGTTTATTTGCTGTTGTGTACAAAGATCCACTGATGTTTTGGCTGTAGACAAAGTGAGTTCTGCTTCGCCTTTAAGACGATTATACAATTCCGGAACGACCAGTGCTTGACATTGACCCAAACTTAGAGTGCTTTTCCCCAACGTATTATTGATGGGAATTTCGATTTTTTGTTCATTGTAACATGAAATCAGATCTCGGCATGATTTGATCATTTGTCGGAAAACCGGTAATAATTCCTGATAATAAATCGAGTCTTCAATTGCTGAGAGCAGTTGCTGTCGTAATGGAGCCATCATTTGATTGTTGACGACCCAATCTGGTTTCGGGTTCCAGTAGGCCAATATTGCAGCCACTACGAATCTTTGGACAGCCAATCGTTCTTTCAAATGGATTTGAGTGATAATGGTAATGAGAATGTGCTCGGCTAGGGGATCGATATTAGAAAGTTTATTGCATAAGCCTGCCAACAATCGACTTGCAGCTAATCTAGCTTTCAACACGATTTCTTCTCTTACCAATGAACATCCTTCAGAGAGGAATGATTCTCGGCCACCAATAAAAAACTCTTTGGGAAACTGGTGTTTACAGTCTTCATTAGATGATTCGTTGTTTGGCATCAAAATCACATCAAGAGCGTAACTCAATCGAGCCGGTTGCATAGCACAGCACATCCAAACGTCCAATCGTTCCACACAACTTTGTGCCAGTTTTTGTGACGATAATTTCTCAATAATCCAATTCCACAAATTTTCGGCTTCTAAAACCACATTCTGATTCTCATCGATCAAAACACGTTGAATCAGTTGTGACATCATATGAGAAAGTGTGGACGTACTTATTTGGCTGAGGTACTCTATATAATATAATAAGACGGCACTACAAGTTCTCAGCGATGCCAGTCGTACTGAATCACTGTAGCTATAGTAACACCAGTGTAGATGATTAATATATGTATCGAATTGTTTTTCAAGAGAAAAAATTCCATTGTTCATCGATTCATTACATTGGTACAACTTTTCCAATAACTGTAAAACGGCACATGTTGCTCCCGACGAAGTGTAGTCGGGTCGTAATGCCAACAAATTCCACAAATCGAGTCTCAATGATTCTAATTGATATGACTGAAGAGTGACATTAGCAGTTTTATTGAAAATTGGCATCAGTGCGGCTGCTGCTGCACAGCGTACATCATCATCACAATTCTCTTTCAAATGATTACTTATTGGCCCATATAACATGGGAAGGAGTGATTCTGCCAAATCCTGGAACATTGAAACAATAAAACCGGAAATATTCACAATCTAAAAATTATACTAATCGTGCCGCTAAAAGATATTTGAGACCTAACAAGGCACCGTGATTAACTGTCCATTCGTGGAAATCCAGTAAGCTAAGTAGCTTCTCTGCTAACGACTTCACAACTGATTCCGTCAGGTGAACACTGATCACTCCTATAACCTGAGCACAACTCTCTCTTACTGGTGCAACCATCTAAACAAAGCTCTTAGTAGTAAACATAAGAAAATTCGAAAATTTTATAAAATAAAACTATTAAATTCCAGATTAAATCTTAAACCACCATAATTTTAAGAATAACAAAGCAATAATTTTCGCTAATCAACAAGCAAAATAATTAAGAAAAATAACTTAGGAAATAATTATTTTTTTCAATTTTAAATTTTATCTTAGATAATTGTCAATTATTACGACTGTAATCATTTCACAAAATTTAAGGATATTGAAATTGTATAAAAAATTATTATACATAGAACTACTAAAAATAATCAATCAAAATATGTAAATTAATGATTAATTCAGTGTTATCAATTTTTTTAAAAACTAGTTTGTTTTATCGTAATTTTTGTCAATTTTTTTATTAGAAACAAAATTTTTAATAACCATCAAACAGTATGTTCAATTTCGTTCATTACTTTAATAAAAATAAAATAAAGTAAATTTTGATTATGAAAAAACTTAGAAATAAATTTCAAGACATATAATGTTCTACTATTTATTGACAGTAGATTCAACACGATTAAATAAATAATTTTTCATTGATTATCATCTCATCTAATGGTTCATGAGTTGTTTTTATATGTAGAATATAAAGTACAAATTTCTTTACCTAAAATTTTCCACGCAAATATTACTATAACACTACACGTTAAAATAGATATGTAATCAAATAGAGACGGCGCTTTCAGAGGTTCTTTAAATAATCTTTCTGAAATTATATTTTGCAACACTCAAGTTTTTACACGCTAACATTTTAGAGATATTTTTACTGATAAAATATAAGATGGCAAAGACATTTTGACATAAAAACAAGATTGTAGATCAAGACAATAATAATATTTAAATAAAATATTAATCCAATATCAAATTTAGGATAATTTGTTTAATTTAAGATTTTCATTTAAAAATACTTTATAATGAAATTTCCGCATATATTTAACTTTCCGTGTTTAAAATCAATAAAAATTATATCATATACTAACTTCATCGGAAACAAAATCGGAAAGTTGATCCAAAGCTAAAGTGCACAACAGCCTCCCAACCACGTCTTCTAAATATCTGACATGTAAAAGGGTAAACTGGAAAATATAAATCAATAAGTCGGAAATCAATAAAATAAAATATATCACATCTGATCTTGATAAATTATAGCCAACTTTGCAAATCATAACAGATCCTTGTGACCGAACCAATTCCCGTAAGCATGTGGCAGCTCCATGTCGGATTTCCCATTTTGCATTCCACAAATTAACCAACAGTTTGTTACAGAAATCAATCCATGGCCATTCAAAATGATTTTCATCCTCTCTGCTAATTTCCCTTGTTTCCTGCTTCATAATATTACTCATTTTCGAGCTTGGTTCATAAATATCTGAGCTTCTAAATCACCAATCAGTAACAAAGTAAATATAACATTTTCTAAAGTACTCGCTGTGTGATCTCTTAATTCCTTTTTTATTATCATGCTCCAACGATTTCTCTACTGCTTTCTCCACGCTTATCTAAACCAAAATCTCATTTTAAATCCTTGATTTAATCAACCTTGCTAATAATTATGTTATCGTAAAATTGACTTATATGAATATACAATGGAAATTTGAAAAATATAAAAATTACTTAGAAATTAATAAATCGTTTACATTTCAATATGGTGACATTAGTATTTATATCAATAAATCGATAACATCAGTTTTACTAAATATTTATATAAAAAGATCAAACTTTATGATCGGTATCTTTCGATTTGAAAACTTCGTAATCTTCATCTTTTACAATGCTATTGATTTCGTATTGGCCAGGTATAATAAAATCAATGTGTCGACTAATTTCATCTTTACAAACTAAAAATCAATTTTTAAAAAATTACAAAAAAATCAAATACTTGATGAATCTAAGTTTATGGTTTCATCTAAATCCTTAATATCAATACTGTATAAACGGTTTCCAATTCTTAATATTTCCAATAAATCCAATTTGTCTAGACTTATCATTTTAGGAATAAAATCTAGATTCATATCACTATTTGAATTTGATGCATTGGGAACCCACAATTTAGTATTTAAACCAATATTTCTCAAGGCATCTGCAGCAGCAATTCTCACTGACCATTGCTTATGTTTAATATAATGAAGTAACTGGAACAAGAATTAATATTTCCAAAAACACATTTTTAAAACCTTGTTTAATAATAACGGAATCTGGACTTGGCTGTTTGTTGATATTTTACCTATTTGAATTGCAGCTGCTCCTCTAATACTTGAATTATTACTTTCAAGTAATTCAAATAATTTATCTAATCTATATTTTTCCAAATTTATAATAATTTTAAAAAATAAAATTGTATAAACCTGCTAGCCATTATCTTCCCACAAAACTAGAATTGTATATAATTCTATTGTATAAAAATTTATTGATAAAAAATTTATAACGGAATACACCATTTTGAACTCAAATGTATTTATACTGAATTATCAAACTTTGTAAGGAGCATTATATTTGCCTAAAATTAATCTGATTGGCTTAATCTAGGTCGTGGTCATTACATAATTAAATTACTCTAACTAAACAATATTTGATATAAATTTAGATTGGAATAATTTGATTTAATATATTCAAAAAATAAAATGTACAATATCTTTCAATGAATGTTAAAGATTGGTTAAGAAATTAGTGTTTTATTCATATTCATATATTATTATGAAAGTACTCTAAATCTTCGATTGATTCACTAGTCCCAAATAATTCCACGCCAAGCCCTTTTTGCAATATTAATTTGGCAATAAAAAATAATCCCCCATAGTATAATATTGGTTAAATTTAGCCAATTTGAAAAAATTATATAAAATTCAATTATTGTTTCAATTTCAAGTTTGAAGCATTCATTATAAATTCAAATTTATTAATAATAAGTTTAATATTTTTAAAATTTAATTATGATTTATAATAATTTTTATGATGCTGAACCACAGTCATACGAACGAATTCAAAATAAACGTTATAAGCCATTATCAAAAGGCCAAAAACAATTCAGAAACAGCCAAGAAAATTGATCGAAAAACGTTACGGGAATGGTTGGAAAATGAAAATCTAATTCGTAATGCCGATAGTATAAGTTTTACCCTTCTTTTCAAAAATATGATAAATGTATACAACATTGGAAATCGAAAATTTTTTGGAAGATCTGAGCTTGAAGATGATTGAAGATCAAATGGATATAATCTCCATTAGTTCATCATCTTATATATTTGATATAATCAATTGATAATATCTGAATAAATTTTGGTTTTTTATTACTGTATTTTTATTAACCACTCCAATAATCCCCCACCGGGTATTTTTTTGACCCCGACAGACTAATCACCATGTGGAATTAATTGAAGATTTAGAGTACAAATATAAATATTGAAAATTAAAATTAAGTTAATATATTGTTTATTTTGAAGTCAACTTATTTTAATACACAAATTAAATGTGAATCAAATTTATATAATATTGTTCAATATTTAGGGTATCAAATTTAACCTGACTCCAAAATCTTAGGTGGTGCAAATCAAAACAATTAGTAAAGCAACACTTGTATTTATACCACACCAAAATACAATACACTGAAATTCAAAAGGATAATGCACAAGTCTTGG
>JBBMKC010237468.1:0-11121 GCA_037834085.1 Bipalium vagum | reverse complement strand
TAATAATAATAATAATAATAATAATAATAATAATAATAATAATAATAATAATAATAATAATAATAATTAATCTTAATATCGATGAAAATGAAATAATTAATAAACAGGAAAAAATTTAATTAAATGTTAAATGTTAAATGTTAAATTTTAAAAGACTACCAATAGGCAGAGATCAATTTTGTTTAAATTGGAAAATTAATTCATTAGCTCTTATGATCCCTTGTGATCCCACAGGTTTGCTCTGTGGGATGAACATTTCTTCAAGCTGGCTTCAACAAAAATTTTCTCATATTTCTTCATTGAAAAGTTCATATTTATGAAATTATTAAAATCAAAATAGTTTGATAATTAAAACAAATTCTTTACATTATTTATCAGCGTTTTTCGAGTTCTGTTAAATCTTACAAATGCAAAAAAATGGTTGATTTAAACAAAAGTCAGATTTTAAAAAAACAACAAAATTCCAAACACTTTTGGACATTTTAATAACTGTAATAAATCAAATATTATTTATTTATATATTTGTTACACCTTTCAATCAGATGGACCATTTAATACATTCCAATATTTATTGTCATCATTCCCGTTTATATTTGCCCCGTTTAGGCTGCTGTCTTAACGAAATTTGGGCCAACTGCTGAAACATTTCTCCTTGTTGGCATTTGTTTTCCATTGTAGTCTTAACATTTTCGTTCGTGCAAAACGTTCCCATCACTCACAGTCTCCACTTGAAATAATAATAACTCCTCCATTGCAATCAACGAAAAATTGGCCAAATGACGAGCTATATACTGACCTGGCTGATGATAAATAGTATTTGCGGGAAAAGCAATTTGAGCAAGGCCTGGCTGCCCCAGCCCTGCGAACAAAGGAGAAATCCCGTCTCGAAGATGGGGCGACATTCCATCAGAGCTGATTATTAATCAGATGGTCTCACTGAGTCACAGTGTTGACTGGTATGTCCAGCCTCAACATTCGGAGGATGCCTTGACCATGGGAGAAGGGCTGTTGATTAATTTCCCATTTTCTGATTGAATTTCTTATTTCTTTTATTGATTTAATTATGGATTTGGGATTATTGGTTTATTAATCAGAAATGTGACAAAAACTTCATTTTTTCCATTTTCGTAACAGATTTTCGAATGGGATTGTTTTTCTGGGGTTCTTTCGGTCATTTTTTCACGAATTTTGTTCTCCTTTTTTAATTTAAATTTCATGATTTTTTTGTTTAAATTGGTCATGACAATCAATCGTTCTAAAAAATGGACAAAGTCAAATGACATTTATTTTTAATAAGATAAATAATTGGAATGAGAATTTATTTTTGTTTGAAATTTAATTGATCATATTCTCAAACTGAATTTACATTTCAGCAATTAGTCTAACCATTCCTAGAGGCGCAATACAGCTTGGAAATTCAGAGGAAATGTTTCTGGCGGTCTGCAGGGATCATACATTTTCACCAGCTATTGACAGTAATATTTAATGTGTTACGAAATTTCAGAATTAAAAAATCAATTAATTAATTGGTCTCACACCTTAAAAATTGTTTCCGAGGTTTTTTAAGTTATTATTATTATTATTATTATTATCTTAAATAATTATAATTATAATTTATTAATTGTCAAATTTTAGTAAAACAAGAAATAAGAAAGGTTTAGGGGATCATATATTTAAATATATGAAAATAAACAGAGTAATTGCTCTAAGAGATACTTAAATTCAGAATTATAAAGAAACTACATTAAATCAAAAAGTGTAAGCCACGTTTGTCTATCAGACCAAAATCACTGTTTCTAAACATTTCGAAACAAAATTCGAACACCGTGCGGGATGCAACATTTGTCGAGAAAAGCGAAGCATGCACAAGGCCTGGCTACCATTTTTCCATACGGAAATTCATGTGATCTTACATGTGCAATTTATCTATTACCATGTTTGACTACTACAGAACTGATTATTTTTTGATTTTTTGTATTATCTTTAAGCAGACACAATTTCAAGACAAAACTAAATAATTAAAATTAATGATTATTAAATTTTTTAAAAAAATTTCATTGATTATTTAATATATTTAAATATGTTGAATATTTATTTGCACACCAATATTAATTAATTGATATTATTACTTGTTCTGAAATTTATTTATACATTAATCGGCACACTTGGGAATTTTGATACCCCCATCACTCTGCATGTGATGTATACATACATAGCTTTGAACTAGAAATTGAAAAAACCTTTTCCCGCTTTTCAAAACTATGAAAATTCCGTCTGAATTTTTTTTCTTTTTCATCAATTGTTTTTGTTTAAATAACACTAAAAAGTTTCTGCAGTAAGATAAAGTAGTCCATTTCGTTCACATTCTTCGGTAATACCTTTTCATCGACAAATACATCTTAAAACAACCTTCTATTGTGGCTCAACCCTGATAGAAATGGTAATAAGAAGCCAACTATCAGATATCTAACATTATATTACAATAAAACGTCCTATTTGTCATTTATAACACGACCAGAAATTCAACAGAGGATATTAAAATAACATTATTCTCCCAGTAATTACTTTCAAGGAATTTTGTCTGAATTAAGTAAATTATTGGGAATTGCTTTTAATACTCTCAACCCATTTTATTGTTTGATTGAGAGCAGTCAAATTGTTTCCAACCATATACACCCGTGAAGCAGACTGGTCCATTTATGACTGTCAAAGTGAAATGAGTTTGTTCTGTATGACTTAATTGATTTGGACCAACGTAGGCCAAGGAAACGTAAGTGAAATGGCATCATTAAAGAAGAAAAGTTCATTCCAATGTGATTATTATTATTATTATATTATTCATCATCGTTTTTAGAACTATTTAATTTTTTAAAATGTACAGATTGTTTTTTATTAATCCTTCAAAAAAATATAATTTATGTCACTTAATAAAACAAACAATTATCATTCAAACCAATCAAATTTCAGGGTTTATATTTTTATTACTTTGATTTAGGAAAATTGTTATGAATACTGATATGAATAATAATATTATTATTATGATTTTCAAATGTTGTCTCTATTCAAACTTCGAACATAGGATGAAGGTAAATGAGGATTTACATTTTATGAATCAAAAATTGAAGTTCAAAAACTTTTTTATTGTGTCAGAGCTTTCCTTGTTCAAAAACTCAAAAATATCTTACAAAATTTTGAGAAAACGACGTATTAATTTTAGATCTGAATCCACAGTAAGCCTTTCAAGTGAAATACTTTATTTTTAAGAATCAAAATAAGAATTTTAGCCTATAAAACTATAATAATGTAAGGCGAGGCCTGTCTTTTAAGTTTTGGATATTGGTGCATATTGGCCTACAATAATAAAATATTATTATGTAAAACAAGCGTGTCTAATTAGATACTAAAATTATAAATTTTGTTTAAATATATCAAAGTCTTCGTTCACAGCCATTATTTAAAAAACGTAATCAATGAAAAATAATGAGTGAAAATGTACGAGCAATAATCCTGTTCAATTTTCTAAGAGGATTGTCTCAGGACCAATATGTGTGCCAAAAATAATTTCAGTTCTTCGAGAAACAAACATGAAACGGAAAAGCATTCTTCACCACCACAATGCTAGTTCACATACAGCTCTAGCAACAACAGATTTTTTATCATCTCAAAATATGTGATCATATAGTCCCCACCTAAGTCAAAACTACTTTTTCACATTTCTAAACATCAAGAATAAGCTTCGTGGTCAATGGTACATGTCATCAGAAAAGGCGATCGACATGTTCAAAATGGAAATTTTGGTTGTTACAATTGATAAGTCCAATAACTGATTTCAAAGTTGCTTTCAACGCATGGAAAAGTGTATAAATCTTTTTGGAGAATATTATGAAAAGCAATAAAACAATTTTAGTCTTTTTTGCCTTATTTTTATGTCTGCAAAACTTAAAAGACAAACCTCGTAATACATAATAGGATTTTTTGTAATTAAGAGTTTGAAATATCTTGATTTCCATTGTAGTAAAACACAAGAATTGTTTTAATGACATTGGGAGAAAGAAATATTTTTTTGAGAATGCAAATAAAAATAATTTACCGGTACATTTTTTAAGAAATAAGACCAAAAAATATTATTATAATCACCCTTAATATTTTGTAATAAATATCGCTTTCTGGTATCAGTGATGGAAATGCAGCTTAGTCCTGTCATCCTTTGTGGTCCGCACCATATTCGACTTCAGAAGCCGTACATTCTCACGTTACCTCATTGTGCCAACACCCAGTGCAGTGACTGGAATATTCGCGTTCTGAGTGCTCGATTCCAAAATAATCAGATCCCTCCTCTGTGGAAGGTAAAATAAAAACTAGGTTGGCTTGTTAAACTTTGTTTCACAGGAATTATCTACTAGTCGCCCAGTCAACAGATCAGATACAAATATATATGCTCAACTTGATTCGACATCTGCTCACCTGATCTTAGACCAGCTTCAAATGATCTGTATCACAGGCTCTCCTACTAATGTTTCGGAATCCGTAGTATCCATTAGACTACGAATCATTGCATTTTCTTTGCCCCTTTCATCAAGCGCTCTTGACCATGTCATTCAAGTTCATCTGGTACCTGATACCAAAGAAGCTGTGGAAAATGTTATTTCGGCTGAACTGAAAAACAATGGTCAGTTGCTGGACAGTAGTAGAAAATTTTCATTCTTAAGTACCGGAGGTGATATCGTCTTGAGTTTGGATGAACTCTCGTTCGGGTGGCGCTGCCATTCCAGTAGTAAAATTCAGGTACACACAAAATATATTTATTTCTTAAATAATAAAAATAATTTTAATATATCACTGAGAGATTTCCCCAAAAAAATCACACTGTATCTCTTTATTTCTCAATAGAAACACAATAAATATTTATTTTATAATTAATTAATTAAAATTAAAATAAAAAAGCTCAATTAAAAATTAAAGATGAAAATACGAAACATTGAAAAAATAAAAACTCGACATGGAAATGAAAATATTAATTTAAATTAAATTTTATCTAAATTAAATTAAAATGTAATTTAAAAGGGCATTAAGCTGCGTGAATGAGAATTCAGACTTAATAAATAAATTTTAACTGAGAATAATAAGGGACCAGAGTGACAGAGTAAGAGAATGGACAATTTATCAAAAATTGATGAAATTTTTTTTATTAGCCGCAATATCAACTTGATACATTTTTTGTAAGATATATATTTTAAAACACACACCAAAATCTGTCGATATTTAAACAAAAACCTTTTATTCCGTAATTTAATATAATGTTCCTTTTTATTGTATTATATTATATAATATAATATCATTTTAGAATTTAATAAAATAACCAAAGTTTAATTACTTTTAAATATTGAGGCACATTAAAAAATTTAAAAATTCTACAATCGACTTAAATATTCACAATTTTAACATTAGAAATCTTTCGAAATGTAATTGAATAATCACTTCTTTTTAAAAATAGGTTAAGTATGTCATAAAAATACAAAATTAACGATTATAAGAAGATTAAATATATTAGGTCGGGGCATACGTTCTGCAGCACTTACAAAGTATTAGAATATTAGTAATATTAAAATTAATCAATAATAATATTTGAGCACTGCTTGTTTAAATATTATTAATTCATTATATTCATTAACGAAATTTTTAAAAATTCATAAGATATAAGTAAACCATTTAGTAAAATAATATTTATATATTTATATAATATAATATAAATAATATTTAGATGACTTTGAATAGAAAAAAATTTCAAATTTTTCCTAAAATTTATTCATTTTTCATAAAAATAACTTAATTTTTATAAATTTCATTTTCCAAATTTATAACGCATAAAGGACCTGTTTTAAAATTTGAGCTTTTTTCTGTCGACCGCCACAAGAGATCTTAGTTTCTAGGTGTCCATGTGGTATAAAACCCTAATTTCAACCATTCATGTTGTTAGACCTTTTATGTTCTGCTGTCACTCTAAGCTTATAAAAATATCTCTCAAGTAAATAGGACTCTGAAGGAGTGGTGAATACACCCCCTTCTGAATTGTCTGTTGTGTCTGCAAACAAACGATATCTAAAGGTATTAAATTCGAAATTATTTGTAATTAAATTTTTCTAATTAAAACAAAATACGGAAATAATACAAAATTTCAATTCCCAAAAAGCTTAATAAAATCACTTCAACCACTGACATTGATACTGTTCATCAGACATTTTCCTACTCCTCCGTGTGGAAACTGGATCACAACAAGAACACGGAAATTCGTTTTCATTTGGATCACACCGATCCATCAAGATCTGGATTTAGTTGTCAGATCACAGTCAGACAAATCGATATGCCGCAAAACCAAATTGTTATTCGAGTTGTTAAGGAGAAAACCCTCAATTCAAGAGCCACCATTCCAATTTCCAATGAATCGCTTACTTTAAACGATGAGTTTTCTCAATTACTTTTTGATCCACTTCAAACCGTATTCAGGTACATGATTGTTTTGTCGAAAACTGATCCAATAATACTTTTCAACATTACCATTTTTATAATTAATAATAAAGAAAATTGGCGAATTTCACTTTTCTGAATTTATAATTATTTTTTACTTTGTTTTTATGTTATTTATATTTTAGTGATAATTAATTAATATTTTTTACCAATATTTAATAATTATTAATTATTAATAATTAATTGATTTTTCTTTATATTTTGAGAATCATAATTTTTCAATTCTTGATAGAATCAGATATTATCTATCCTTTTCGGTTTAATAAAAATCTTTTTGAAATTTATTTTTCCTAAGTGTAAATATAAATAAAATTTTATTTACCTTCTAATTTTTAAGTCTCTACATATCATCCATCACTGAAGTGATCAAAATAGTAATGATAATAATAATAATAATAATAATAACAATAATAATAATAATAATAATAATAATAATAATAATAATAATAATAACCATAAATTTAGTATAATGAATCTTTGAATACTTAATTTTGTTAAGCTGAACCATTGTTATATGTAAGTTGACCTGTAATATTTAAAAATACAGTGAAACCTACTTAAATTGAATACCATAGTGTCCTTGCTGAAAATTTCAAATTAGAGAGGTGTTCAGATAATCAAGGTGTTCAAGTTTAACTTATATTTACAGTGTACGGAATTAAATGTTCAAATAAAAGAGGTGTTCAGCTAACAAAGGTGTTCATTTATGCAGGTTTCACTGTATTTTAAATTTTACATTGATTGTCAGGCAGTGATCGACTTAACGTGGAAGATCAAATCAAAGTCATAACAATTCAGAATATGGAAACTGGAAATGATTATTGATACACCAAGTAGTGAGACGAGCAGCACAATATTTAACAAATTCGTCTAAACTGGGAGTTTCTTGGATGCACCAAAAAGTGGACGTCCACGAAGCAGGAGTGTGACAATTTTGGATGAAAAGATTAATCAACTGTTGCCAGAAAATCGCATCACATTACATAGACGGTTTTTCAATGAATATAATGCTTCACATGAAAAAAACCGTAAAACTGTGAAGTCATTGCATTTTAAACTATGTATCCACATATTGATTCAGTCGTTGACAGAAGATAATTTTGACAAACGAGTGGAGTCTTGTAAAGAATTTCTCACTCAAATCGACAGAGATGCAAGTTTTCGCTTATTTGACCTTAGACAAGTCCTCATCTGCCAGTGAAGAGATGGGTTAATTCGCCTGATGTCATGATCTAGGCATGTGTTTGTGCTAGTGGCTTGATTAAATCCTATTTCTTCTCTGAAAATGTCTCCTCGGCTTGTCTGTTCCTGGTATATTACGTTGTTGCAAAGAAGCTAAGAGTACATTTTGAAAATAAATAAAGATTGTGTATGTCTGTATTTTCATTAAAAACATTATAAGCTACATTGAGTGTTTCTTTTGCCATTCGGTCATAAAGTAGGGTAAATGTATAAATATATAATTGGGAGTCAGTTATAGATTTCTAAAAATTAATTTTTAATTGAAAGTGCTGTAAAGATTTTTTTGCCATCTTTTTTAAAATCTTATGAAGTTGGTTATAGTATTTGAAACAAAAGTCAAAACCTATTGGAGAAATATTTTTTTTGTTTCATTTTTTTTAAAACAACACTATAAAAATTTGTTCTCAATAAAATATTCAAAGTCTATTGAAATATATAAAGAATTAAATTAAAATAATTGTCTAAAAATAATTAAATAAGAACATAAAATTCTCACGTTTTAAGATATGAAATTGTTATTTTCAGAATATCATAATGCTAAGAAATTCTAACTGACGTAATCTAATTAGTAAAAGTGAAAAAATTTGAATAAATATTTATTTTACAACTTTAAATTAAAGTTAATAATAAACAATAATTATTATTTCTTAATCTTTACATCGCTAATGAATAATGGGTTCTTTATTGGTTTCAATAAAAAATATAAATAAATAAATTTCAATTAATATCATTTTTAAAGACCACTAACTGTCAGTTGTATCAAACTTTGAGATGAGAATAGTAATTATATATAAATAAATTATTTATTAATTTAACTGATAAAAAAGTCTCAACCAATTTTCATATTATCAATAAAGTTTTTCATAGTCTACATAATTTATCAAGGTTCTTATTTAATAATTTAAAAAATTTTCTTTGTTTATTCTCTTTTTAAATTTATTTTTTTATTTTATTACTAATTCTTTATACATTGATTCTATATATCAGCAATAAAAAAGAAAATATTGCGGTGGTTACTTTCAAAATAGTGAATATTTTTAACTTCTTCTATTTGTCAAAAATTGATAAATAACCCAGATTTGGAGATTCGAAGAAATACTCTCTTATGATAGAAGTTAAAAATTATGTCAAAGGATAAATGCTCGGTCATATTATACAAAAATCACTTTTTTAAAAATCCATTTTAATTTTTTTTGAAATATTTTATTTTTCTTTATTTAATTTATTTTTACTTTTGTCGTAAAATTTAAATGTCATCAAAAATTAAACTTCCCTGTTATTTTATTTAATTCATTTTATGTAAACAACGATGTGCAGTGTGCCAATTACGCAGCTTTACAATTTTAATGTGTATTTGATTTTCTAATTATAATTATAATTATTATGCATAATTATTAACAAAAGGTATGTTGCGAAATAATAATAAAAAATAATTTCTGAATTCGCAGTTTAATAAAAAAGGATTCTAATTCAATGTATTCACGATCAAGATTTTACTTTCAATTTTTTCACTGAAATCCATATATTAAGGAAAATACTTATTTCTAACCAGTCTCATTGCGCTTCTCTTTGATTTTGCGGAATCTATTATCTTTATTTTTACTGTTTACATAAAAATTGTTATTAAATATAAAAGCGGATTTATCAAACCGGTTTATTATTTATAAATTCGTTCGACCTGTCATGTAATGATAACAATTGTTATATGAATGAAAGCCAAAATTTTAAAAATACAAAATAAAATATATACATGTTTCTCAAATGTGATGTGCCCTTTCAGCTGTCATATGCACGTATACTCATTTTTAATAAAATAACAAGGCTAAAAAGTTAAAAATGAACAAATAAAATTATCAAATATATTTGATCAAATTGCACGACATAAATTAATAGGGAAAACATACTGAAATGTCAATATTGAGTCACGTCACCGCGTCTTACAACACAACCTTGGATTCTTCTTTACATACAAATGATATGTATTTCCTTTAATGTATGTTGTTACATATTTGTTAAAGCTGATTTTTTACTTCTTTTAATATCTTATTAATATCAAAAGACGACCATAGTTGACAATCCATGAAGTTCAATATGAGTTAAAACTGGTAAATATATTGGCCCAGGTTATTGTTTCCATTTCTGATACTTGCAAAAACTTTGTTCTTATAGTGGTTGTATGTGATCTCGTGTTTTATTGTAGAAAAATAAAAGTTTTCATTAATAGAAGTAATAGTCTCAGAATTTCATCGATGTATCAAAGAGCATTAAAATTACTTCTGATAAATATGATTTAAGGGGTGACCGGAATAAAGAACATATTGCATGCCATACTATAATTAGATGTAACTCCGTTGTAACATCAAGCTTACCAAATCAAGTAATTCGAGTTAATATATGAGAAAAATTATTTTACAGAAACAGTCAGCAGTAGGTAACATTTTCCACAAATATTCATTATTCTAGACAAAGTGTAATTTGAGATATTCAATAAATATGTGGACACTACCAATTAATTAAATTATACTTTAATTCAAAAATTCAATATTTTTTTCTTTTGGTTTAAATGGAGCAATCTTCGGAAATCCTCCAGCTTGTTAAACATCCATCCCTTACATGTTTAAATCAAAATTATTATTTGTTGAATCATGTAAAAACCTTTCCCTTACTTCTCAGAAGGTATTTGCTATGCACTTTCAAAGTAATAGTAATATTTTCGCACAGTAAAATAAGAAAATTATTAACAAGTGCTTAGAGCTTTTTCAAGGTTGAAAAAATTTTAATTACCAAAATTAAATTTTAGAAGACAACATAAGCCTTTAATAAAAATTATTTTTACTGCTTTTTATTTCTAATTGCCATAGCAAATTTTCTTAAATTAATGAAGTAACCCAGTATTAAAACAAAAAATATTATGTATTTCTTCACTAATTTAATTATTTATTTTTAATTTTTATTTAGAAATGTTTTATTGATGTGCAAATATAATTTCATTTTTTTAAAGATGTATGAAGTCAATGACAGAAAATTTCTTTGAATTTTTATTAAAAATAATTTTCATTAATAGCAATGTTTTTCTATTTATGAGGAATTTATGAATTTAATCACAGAAAACTTGATTTGAAGCAATCCAATGTTCTAATCATTTACTAATAATCAAACTTTCCCCAAATGGAGTTTTCGGGAACAAATTACACATTTTCAACAGATATAATGCTGCTGGGTTTACCCAAGATATCCTCCAGAAAAATAGAGTTAAGGGAACCATGAAAAGGGGGTTTAAATGTTAATAATAATAATAATAATAATAATAATAATAATAATAATAATAATAATAATAATAATAATAATAATAAT
>JBBMKC010237457.1:0-11121 GCA_037834085.1 Bipalium vagum | reverse complement strand
TATATGCCATGCTTTCTATCTATCTATTATAATAAAAACTGTTTTAATTATGTGTATTAAAAATCTGAACGAACTTTCCGGATAACCCAATATTATTACCACTTTAAATTTTATTAATGATTCTAAAAATATATCTAATTTCTACTTCAAATATTATTGAGGAAGCTGGCTGATATTTTATTAAATTTATATTTTATATATAAATTGTAATGTTTGGTTAAATTTTGAGTTGAAATTATTCAATTTGTTTCCATTTCTGTTAATTGTTTATTGTTCACCATTATAAACATTTTCTTTAAGTCTAAATCATTGAATTATTCTTAATATAATGAGTTACAGTACATTTTAAATTTATTTATATTTACATCAAAATATGAATGAAATGTTTCCTTTGATTTGTCTCTTTATTTTAATTCAATTTTATTTTTTAAAAGAAAACCCTACCTATTTTCAATTTCAATAACACGACCTACAATGTATTAATCATTCAAAAATTAATGGTTGGGCGATTTACTTTGGGTTTAAAATATTTTAGAAACCATCTCCTCTGATGTTCAAAACATATACGAATCGAATATCATGGAATTTCTAAGCGCGTCTCTTCTCATTCCACATTCCGAGACTGGATCAGTGTCTCTTTTCCTGGGTAATTTCGAAGAAGCCGTGGCTCAGGCAAAACATGAATATAAATTTTTACTTGTTTACTTACACAGATTAGGAGATCAAAAAGCCGAGTCTTTTCTACAGTACCATTTTTATGATGGAAATTTTTTATTATTCCCTTTAATAGTAATTCGTTCTTAAATTCAGAAGTTGTTGAAATCTTAAATGATCCAGAAAATATTTTGATATGGGTGGGAAATTTAAATAACTCCGAAGGTCAGGAAGTATTAAAGTTGTTTCATGTGAAAAACATTTCTCAAAACATTCTTGGGGAACACATTTCTAATCCTTTGTCAAGATTGTTTATCGATCCTGAAATTTCTTTTCTTTTTTCACTTCTTTCCATTTCTTCAACCAGGAATGGTGTCAAGCTTTCAATTGTTGGTCAGCTTGAAAAACCAATAGAACCTGCGGAATTGAAAATGGCTTTGGTAAAATGGATTGAAATTGGTTCACGACCTAGATTAAAAGCTAAACGAGACAAGTAATAATATCCAAGACGTTAGTATTTCAATGACCATTTATCTGATCAAGACTTTCCAGGGATGCAGTCAATAACCTTCGTAAAATACAGGAAATTGCCTTTTCGGAAATGTTAGAAAGAGACAAGCAAAAAGAAGCCGAGATTCATTTGAAAAAAGATAAAGAGATGGATTTGTCTATTAAGAAAGAAATCTTTCGAAGTAAATTGAAAAAGTTAATGGGATCCTTGGAATTCGAAAAGATTATTTTCAAGTGCCTCATTAAATTATTGATTAAAATGCCAAGTGGAAGGCGTTTTGACTATAATTTTGACGTTCACAGTTCCATTAAGGTTACAAATATTCAATATCGATATAATTTAAAAATTATTATGATAATGTTAATATCTATATACAGGGAAACCTCGTTAATTATCAGACATTTATATATAAAAACAAACTTGGATAACTCATTACAAACTTTTGTCTCTCAGGTTTTGAATTAACGAGGCTTCACTGTTTATATATATAATAATAAATATAACCTTGAGCTCACTATTTATTGGCCTTGTCACTTATAACGTGCTCTTTAAATGATGATTAAAAATAATTAAAATAATCTTTACTAATCAAAAAAATATCAATACTCTTTAATATATAAATGAATCAAAATAATCACAATAAAGCTTCATTGATTGTTCACAAAAACAAATATCAACATAGAAAAATAAATAAACCTGAAATAATTCCTTCTACATTAAAAAGTTTCTCAAATTCCCATTCTGAAATAATCTCTGCTGACAATAAATAACTTTTCGCAAACTTCATTAACTACTAAAATTTCATTTTATTTTATTATTTTTTGGTTCATCTCCCATTTGACATTGTCATTTTATGTTGACCAGCTGAGTACTCAATCGAAGACCAGTTTCTAACCAGGGAAGGTCTATTTCCTTTTTACTTTTGAATTATAAAACAATCGTCAATCTAATTTCGCAAATGTCAGCTTGTCTTGATTAGGAATATTACAAAAAAGATTTATTATTTTATTATTATTACTAATTATAAAGTACTGTATAATTGTTATTATTATTATTATTATTATTATTATTATTATTATTATTATTATTATTATTATTATTATTATTATTATTATTATTTCCTTCCACAAAATATTTGAATAAAGGATGTATCTTTAACGCACCCAACAATAAAATAAATAAATTTATTGTGACTCAAATCAAATTAAATTTAGTATAAATATTTTTAAAATTTTTGTAAATATCAGAAGCTAATTATGAAGTTTTATTTTTGTATTGTTTGAACTCAAATTTATTTATTTAATTTTTAAATTTATTTAATTTTTAAAAATAAATATTTTTATAGTTTTTTTAAATTTAGACTTATTTTCATTTTTCAATTTTTTAATATTCAGCTCAATTTCCCTTCATTCTTTATATAATTAATTTATTTATCAGTAAAGAGAGTCCAATTAAATTTCATGAAACCTAATAAGTAAAAAGGTATCGTTACCATAATATATAAATTTAAGTATTATTTTTGTTATCACTCAGAGTAAATTGATATTTTTAGATCGATTTTAAAAAGTATCTAATTAATAAATATACTTTAAAATTTTTCTTATATTTTAATATTTTATAATTTTTTTAGCAAATAATTTATAAAAGTTACTACCATCATAATTTTTAACTATTTCGATAGAGATAAATATATCAACACTACAAGGTTTTCGAGATAAATCTGTAATATTTTCAATGTATTTAATATCATATTTTCTTAAATCCCTTTAACCTTTTTTTTGTTTAACTAAGCTAATTATAGAAATAAATTTTAGAAATTTTGCATAACTTCAGACCACTAGTTACTTCGATCTTGAAAAACCTACAAACAAATACTTGACTGTTTTGGCCATAGGAAATTTTACAATGTCGCTGTAAGATGTAAGGATGATGATGAGGAAGATAAACTACATTTTAAAAATAGCCAATATAAAGTGTTATGACTTAGAAAGGAATTCAAATGTCATAGAGGATGTAAAAGAGAAAACTGGTGTATATGGGAACAAAAACATGTTTAGTCTAGTAAAGGAAATTAAGGTGACAAAGTCAACAGTTAGTAGAACCTTAGTCCTCTCGATTATTATCTACGAGTTGTAGTGAGACATAGGTCAACGCTAAAGCTCACGATAATAGAATATTTGAATCTGAAAAAGGTAAAACGACAATATACAGTAGGGAGCATATTAATTGGGTCACGTGGTATTTTTTATTTTTGGTTTAAATTAAAGTAAAAGTCAGTGAATACAACAAATGTTCCATTAGGAAAGTAAACAAATGCAATAAACAGATAATTCATGAATTTCAAAAATCTGTATTACTTATCAAAACTTTGCGGCCTTCATTTATTATGAGAACCTCAATGAGACGGAGTATACTATCTACCAGCTTCTCTTAATTTATCATTCATTTCATCATCTCGAAAGCAGTTGTCAAGGATCTTATCACACCGTTTCCACCTCTATTTTGATAATGTATTAAGTTTTATTTTCACATTTTAAAAGTCTATTTTGACAAAATGTTAATTACAACAAATATATATGTTCATAATGTTAAAAAATCAAAAAATTCAAACAGAAATACATTTATTCATTACTAATTTCTTTGTTCAAATATCTTGGAATGTGTGAAGCCATATTGTGATAGAAAACTGAGTAATCTTCACTTGTAATAAGCCTTGACACCTTATTTATAAGTTCCATTAAAGATTCTTCATTTTCTGGTCTTTCTATTCGTACACATTCCTTCCAATTTGAAAATAAATTTTCAATTGGGTTTAAAAAAGATGAGTATGAATGTAAAAATAATAAAATGAAACTGTTTCCTTTATCAATTTCCTTTTATCAATTTCCTTAGTTTTATGGAAAGGAACATTGTCCATTATTAAAACTTAACATTGTCAAAATAGACCTTTACAATGTCAAAATTAAATTTGCAATGTCAAAATAAAGGTGAACAATTTAAAAAGCTCATTTTAACTTGTAATTGTCAATATTCGTAGTTTCTGTAGGAAAGAAAGTGACTACCTGATGACCGATTAATTCTCAGAGTTAACATGAAAAACCCTAGACAAACTGCTGTTGATTTAAAGAAGGAATTTTGTTCACATTAATCAATCAATACTATCCGAAGAAGACTCAATGATGGAGGAACACTTGCTGTGTAGCCGATTCTAAAGCCGATTCTAAATCCAATTCTAAAGCCAATGCTAAGATCCATCAACAAGAAAAAGAGTTTACAATTGGTAAAACAACACAGCCAATAGACAGTTTATTAATTGCGAAAGGTTAATTTTTCGGATCAGTCCTCTTTTGAAATTCAATTGACGTACCCATACCTGTCTCTGAGCCATTATAAGCTTTACCTTTAAAATTTATGATCTGGAGATGCGTGAGTTACCATGGATTTGGCAGATTTCATGTGGTCTATGATTCCATGAATACACAAAAGTATTATATTGATGTTTGCGGACTTATTTGATACCTCAAGCGGATCTATGGCATAATGAAGAATGGATTTTTTCAGTAGGATAATGATAGATGTCACACCTCAAAACTGTCAAAGAAGTTTATGTATAATGAAGGCATCAATATTTTGCTATGGCCATCCAGTTCTCCAGATATGATCTCAATTGAATCTCTTTGGGCAATGATTAAGCAGAAGCTTCAAGAACTGACATTTATAAGTAAAAACGAGCTTATTAATAAGATTCTTGACATCTGTGTTTGAGATAATGAAGTGAATGCTAAATTTAAAGAGACATACGGAAAGCTACTAGATGTCATATTCAATCTCATCTAGGTTCTTATAAAAAAGTGAAAGCCACAAAGTTTTGATATGTAACAAAGCTTTTTGAAATTCATGAATTATCTGTTAATTACAATTGTTTAGTTCTCTAATAGAACATTTTTGTATTTTATGATTTTTACTTTAATTTAAACCTAAAGTAAAAAATACATAACTTAACCAAATTAATATGCTGCCTGCTGTATCAAGTTTCAGTCAATACTAGAAATTGTTTTGGCAGCTAATGAAGATCTCATCAAATAATCTTATTTTGTAGACTTTCATATTGATGTATTTCAATTTTAATATAAATAAAATATTTCGTTCCATTTACATTTCTTTTATTTTTTGTACAAAAATTTCGACTTATCTCGAATACCTTGTAGTTTATAATCAAATAGTGGCATTTACCCACTTATCACATTAATAGTTTAAATTCGATTTTATCAAATTTTCACAATGAGAAAATAAAACATTTAATTAGTTTTTCTGTAAATTCATTTATATTTTGAGTAAAATCTAAACTGTTTTATTGTCAAAATTGAATTAAAGCCGAGTTTTCACTAGTTACTCTATTATGTTGTTTATTGTCAAGACGATGCCCCAAATAATTTTGTGCTTTTATGGGATTATCCACAAAGAATTTTGAATTGTAAACCAAATTCTTTTTTGTCTGAAGAAGTAACTATAAATTTCCAGCCAGATGATCCTCCTTCATTTATTGACCAGGGAATTACAAACAATCAAATTATTCTTGTCAGAGATTTGGATATTTGATAAACCTAGACTCATAAACAAAGATCTTATTTTCAAATTCATTGTTTAATTGTCTATTTTATGTGTATAATAAAGAATGCAACCTCGTTTAATATATTGAGCAATTAAAAATTATAAAATATTTAAAATCACAAAACATTTATGATATATTTGGTGTGAATAAAAAGTCCTTAGACTCCTTCTGAGATATGAACGATACAAAGATTAAACTTTTTGTTTAAAAAAAGATCTATATAGATAAATACACAGAATCATCTTCCTGTATAACCATCTTCTGGTTTCAGGCACTTTATCCATCGATTTACTAATGAAGAGACCATTGTCAAAGAAACAATCTTGCAATAGTCTGTTTGGACTCTATTTTCTGTCCGCATAAGTGTTTTTTCACTCTGAAATCACTCTTAACCAAGTCATGGATATACGGTTGATGTGAAAATTTTTTTAGCGATTATATCCATAGGCTAGTGAACTAAGTGAACTGGAGCATTGTCATACAAAAAATTAAAGGTCTCGATTTTTTTGGTTTTTCTCGTAATTTTTTCAAAGCATTACAAAATACAATATAACAGTTCCATTCGAATTTCCGAAAAAAAATTTTTGCATTCTAAGATACATAAGTCATGAGACATTTTTGATGAGATTTATTTAAAAGAAGCATATAAGAGACTCACGTTTGTTGTATAGAACATAAATACTCAATGGCATCTCCATCCTTCATTACATTATTCTTCAAAATATTCTGTCCAAGAACATGGGATAGGACAGATTTTCTTAGCACACTTACATATGGTTTTTCGCATATCAGCTTTCAATTGACGAATTGACTGGATAATTTTTTGATTCCAATGCTCTCCAACATGTACTGTACAGTCTTGCGTAAATTAACTCCAATAAACAGTTCTCACTGGGTAATCTGTATATTTTCTTTCGTAATAAATTTTAATTTTCCGAATTTCTCTTTACCAATTCCGCGTGGTCATTTATTTCTTCATCAAACACATTATTCCTGCCAGAAGAAAACTACCAGATTCAATTAAAAATAGTAATCTTATACTGAGCTTAATTTCCATATACTTTATGTAACTGACAAATGAAGTCTTTTTTTCTGTCAATATTTTTGTGAATAAAACAGAGATTTATATATTAAAGCTTTGACTCTAATTTTGATGAAAATAATGAAGAACTTATTCCACAAATCGATATTTTTAAAATTTTATATTAAAATATTTTACCTATTTTAAATTAAAATTTTCCATGTAATCATTATATGAACTTTTTATATTAAAAAACCAACATTTTTAAACTCATCAACACGCTTTATTAAACATTTTTGGTTATTTTATTTTACAATATATTTTCCCTAAATATATTAGGAAAAGATGTAAGAACAAAAAATCACATCAAATACAAAAATACATTAAAAACTCAGATTTAAAAGAAAGCGGTAACTTTTAGGGACTGATCTCAAAAATCATGATTATAATACAGAGTTAAGACCAGTGAATTTTATCTTTTAAACTAATCTAAAATTCGTATTGAAAATAATTAAAGATATTAAAAAAAATGAGCGAAATTTTTAAACATTTTCCTCTTTAATCAAATAAATTTGATAAACTTAAGAAATTAAATTTTAGAAAAATGTCAATTTTTCTGATAAAATGAAACTTAGAATAATTAATATTTTTTAAAATAAATAAATATTTATTAATTTAATTCAAAAAAGACAAATTCAAATTAAAGGAACAATAAGCTGGAGAGTAAAAAGTTTACATCACTTATAACTTGGGTTGGAATCGAATGATATTTATGATAATTTAGAATTTTACAAATATTCACTTTATTTAAATAAACAGGAAAAAAATTATAAAACTTTATAACAGGAATTAAAAACACAAATTATTTCGGTTTGATAGACTTTTGTACTAGAGTTCCATTCGTGGCGATTTATTTCTTTGTGCTTCGAAATAGTATATTACAGGATATTTTCTCAATTACTCTTTCTAATATTTACAGGCATATATATATTTGTATATTTAGTCCATGTATTACTATCATATATTTTACTGAGACTAGATTTTATTAGATTTTACTCGAATATTAACTTTTGGAGGTGTTAAAATTTACAGATGATTTTTTAAAAACTGTATCTAATTTTTTCTTTAATGTTTTCTAGTTAAATCTGAAATTATTTAATTTGTTTTATAAAATCAATAAATACTTAATCTAGGTAATTGTTATGGAAACATTAAAAGAAAATTGAAAAACATTATATCATATAACAAATAAAGTAACAGTGTTCTTTAATGTCTTTAAGTTAAATGAAGACGGAAATTTGATTGAGAATTAAATTACATAAATTTCTTTATAACATAAAAATATTAAATTTAAACCTTAAACTTTATCCAGTGCAGATCTAAGTTTAATAAGACAGAAAAAGAAAAGAATTTTCAATTTTTTTATAAAAATCAATTTTTCACAAGTAATTTATCAATCAAGTTTATATCAAAAGAAGCTACTGTCTCGTTGAAATGGAGCTTCTCATCCCCGGATAACATGAACCACGATGAAGAGAATCGTGGAACGCTGTGCAAAGCGTTTATAGAACTAACAAAGTCTTCATCCGTTATTAATTGATATTGTCGCGCGAAACTCAATCCGTTTATCAGATCGACCAGCAATTCACAATCGAGAGCGTGACCAATCAATTTCTTGTAACTTTTTCTGTCCAATGAAGCCACATATATGGCCAAGTTCTTGGAATTTTTCCGAAAGTTGCACAAGTCCTTTGACAGCTGCACGGATGTTTGAGGAATTTTGAAATTGATTTTACTTTCTCCTTCAAAACTTTCCTTCACTTCAGTTTTTGGAATGGGAATCTCCATTGGCTTTTCATGATTATAGATAGTGTCATATGACTTATTTGGATTTACGTCAGTAATTTCGATTTTCAGTAATGGTTTTTTTGACAACTTGTCCTTTGGAGGTTTCCACAAAGGCTCAACAACTCCCCGAACGTTTAATTCGCTTTCCAGTTCTTTCAATTCCTTCAGAGCCAATTTATTGTTGGGTTCCAGCTTTAATACTGTTTTTAGGTCTTCCAGAGCTTCTTTTTTCCGTTCATTTAATAATATTCGACATTTGGCACGCCTATAATATGACTTAACTGAATTACTTTTCAATTTAATTGCTTCTGTACAGTCTATTTCACCAGCTGCGTAATCACCTAATTTGATGAAACTCATTGCTCGATTGGTGTATAAAATATCATTGCTAGGATTAAGTTTAATTGCTTGAGTATATTCATTAATTGAAGAAAGATAATTACCTTCTTTGAAATATAAATTACCCCGTTCTTTACACTGCTCAGCTAACATAAATTTATTTGCTTCTTCAGTTTTAACATCGACTTTATCATCAATTTCTTCCAAAGCTTTATTAACATCATATTTATCCCATGATTTATAATCATATCCTTTAATTTTTGCTTCTTTAGTTTCTTTCTTTTCTGTATTACACGTGTTTCTTATATGTGGTACTTGATTTAACTTATTCAAACCGGAAGAATTATTGCATTTCTTTTCTTTATTTTTTAAATTTCCTACCCAAGATTCCATATCATCTAAAAAATCTTTATATTCTGAATTGTTATTACGCATTTGCATCTGTAATTCCAGCATTTTTCCTTCATTCATTGTTAAGGCTAAAATCGAAAATAATCAAATCAAATAAAGTTACCAATGTTATAAAATTATTTAAACAATTATAATAAAATAATACTATAAATTAAACAAATATTATACATCAATCTTTCTGCTACACTATGATTTGATTTTCACTATGAATGATTTTCAGTAAAAATTACAAGAATTATTAGAAAATGAATTTTACATAAATATTTACATTTCAAATTATTTATGTCTACCATTAAAATAACTGAAACCATGAAATTTATTTTGTTAAATGATAGTTTATAAATATCAAATTAATTATTTTTCAATTTATTTATTAAGAAAACTTAATTATTTTATTAAAATTTGGTAAAGACTAGATTTATTAAATTATAGAAGCACAATTTCGACATACTTGGTAATTGTAAGACTCCAAAGATGATTGGTTTGGATGGAGGAATCAATATGGTACTGATCATCATTGAGGTAATTGCGTTGAAGGTATGAATCTTCAGACCAAGTCTTTGTAAGTCAGAATGTATTTTTTTATCTTTGGTACTCTTAACCAAACGATTTTTGTACTGTTTATTATAGCGAGGGCCACGACCCAGATGATCCAAATGATGAAATATGCTGGTAGACCCAGTAACTCCAAGTTGAGTGATGAAGTCGAGATCAAAGAGAGCGGTTCGGAACAAAACCACATTTAGAATACACAGTTTAGAGTCAGAGTGCACCTGGCACATGGGTTATTGTCTAGTCAGCAGGCATTCTAATTCTATGATGGCTTACTTTAGTTGGAAACGTTCTTTTCAATTACTTTGGAATCACGTAATAGGGCTTCTTAAAAATAAATATTTGTCTGGAATTTTTGTGAGTCCGGCCTGAAAAAGGAGGCGGTATGTATATCATTTATAGTGTCCTTCGACTTTTGATGTAGTAAAAAAATGTTCAAGAACATTCATTTTTTGATTTTCAAATTTTTATCTCTTCTTTTGGACCTTGATATTTTAAGAAAAGATTGTGCATTTTTAAAAACTAATATTGTTAATACTCAAAGAAATATTAACAAAATTTTTATTTTTATCTCGAGTTTGCACTCCCTATTTATCTCTCTGACTGCACTGGTTTTCTTTTGTTCCGTTTTCTATGTGGGTAAAAATAAAAATAACAAACTTTCAAATAATTGAAAATTAATGTAACAAATAATCACTGAAAGTTCAACCACATTTGATCCGACCATTGTTCTTTTTTGTTTTGATCGGTTCACCTTCAAATTCCACAATTTTTTAAAATTCAAAAATTTTTTTGCTGACTCTCTTTTGTTCATATAGAAATTATGATGCTCCATTATATATGAGTCAGAGTCTCTTCACCAGTTAATGATTATTCCTCTTTTCATTAATAATGGAGAATCCGGGAGTGTTTAATTATTCAGGTCAGCCCTGAGCTGAATAAAAAATTCTGCGTTACCTTAATTTCTAAAACCCACTATCTCCAATTTTTCATTATTCAATGAGGAAATCTAGAGCTTTTAATTATTTAGCTTAGGTCGAACTTGTTTGCCTGAGGTCGACAAAATAAATATTTTTATAATATTGAAAGGAACTAATTAAAAATCATATGGATTTTTATCATTATATTCATATTAAAATATTATCAATTATTATTATCACGATCGGTTACTAT
>JBBMKC010237456.1:0-21437 GCA_037834085.1 Bipalium vagum | reverse complement strand
ATGATAATCACCGTAAAGCAATAATATATATATATATATATATATATATATATATCAAATCAGATATTTTAAAAGCTTTATTTTATTGAAATATAATTCGTTTAAAACCATTATTAATATTATTTGATTATTATATTATTGTTGTTATTTTATTATTATCGCTATTATTTAAAAACAAATATTTCCAATTTGCTATTGGTTTATATTTTTAAATTAAAACTAATTAAAATCATTATCTTCGTCTTCAGTAACTTTAATTTAATTTAATAAATCTTTGTGAAATTATAAAATATTTAATATTTTAAAATAATAATTAATTTCTTTCAATTTTGTCACTGTTTTAAATAACAAGATCACAATGTATCACATTGACTATCGATTATATCACTAAATTAACTTAATATTTCACTGAATATATTTGTTTATTATTTTTTATATTTTAAATCTGACCAAGATAATTTTTCCACATTTATTGATTAAGTTTGTCTTTTTTAATTATATAATTTATCAAAATCTGATAATCAAGCATGAAATTAGTTCAGATAAGTGATGACACTCTATCCAATTATGTCATAAAATTATGAATTATGAAACAATAAAGCTTTTATTTTCTTACATCACTGGCTTTGAGGAGATTAATTTGCTCTTCAAGCACCGTATCCCTATTTTTCTCAATAAATCCTGCGCACTCATACTGCACTTGACCGGCAAAATGTTCAATGATAAATGCTGAATTTGACAATTTTGGTTTGGAAAAAGTTGCTGATTTGTTTAAATGATGAGAATAGATTTTGCAGCACCAATTTTCATCAGACCCTTTAAGGAGCTAAAAGAAATGAAATGAAGGAATTCAAATAAAAATCTTTTTATTTTTGAAAAAGTCAAATCCGACACAGAAACCACTGAAACTTGAATAATGATCTTGGTAATTTTCAAATTGCATATCCCATCTTTAAGTGAAAAGCTTTTTAAAAATAAGCCATAAATAATGCTTTGTTGAAACATAAATTCGTCCTGTTCTTTCGCTGATATACGATTTGTGCAAGAATTAACGGATAACTTTTACTCATTAAAATCTATATGGAAATGCAAAATTTCAATCCCATTTAAAGTTGTTGCTTATGGAAGATGAAGAATTAGTGTTTTATAATAATGATAAGATTAAAATACACTCTTAAAATTGAAGAGATGCCGATTTACTTCGACAATACAATTTATACCAGAAGACGGTAATGGTATATTTTTTAGCGAGTCTGGAGCAGAATAGTTTATTGTGAGCCTTTTTCTGAGGACTAAATCATTAATTTAGAAACGCACTGTTCACCATTTAAAGAGAAATGCTTTATCCTCCACAAGCAATTAGAAGAAAATAGAAATAACTCCCTGAACATGAGTCTATTTTAGCAAAATAAAGGACAAGAATTGAAAGCCAATGCACTATAAAACCAATCACTTTTTATTATTATTTCTCAAAATATCTATTATTATTGTTGTCATACATATTTATTAAATTTCAGACTATAATAATACAAACAGATGCAGTCACAACTGAAAAGGTGAAATGCTCTGGAAAAGGAACCGAAAATACTTAATATATAAAATCTGGCATAAAACTTTTCTCTAAAAACCGGAAGAATTTATAAACTAAACTATCAAACTCTTCTAAAATGGATCCATGGTCCATTTTGTATTTATTTTCAAAGGTAAAAAATGAAATTTCTTTCTGTTTTCATTATTTATTTATTCGACTATTTATTTAATTTGAGATTGATCTTGTAAAAATCTTTTGTTTAAAGTATTTCAATGTTTCATAGTAAGCCAGATCGTTGAATACAACCTCTGGGTACGTCTCTCCAATTTCCAATATCAATTTTTTAATGTTAGATATTTACCGATATCAGTAACAACTAATATCGAAATAAATAATTACTTAACTTTGTAAAATGTAAAACAATACTTTGCATTCTTCGTCTAATAAATCCAAAAGACCCAGTGATGCTTCAATCAAGTCAATGCACGGTTGATTGTTATAATAATCAATGAATGTCCACTCCAGCCCTTCTTTCATGTATTCTTCTTGCTCCAATTTAAAAACATGCTTTGGTGGATAATAATGAGATAAAGATTAAATAAATAGAAATTTTACCATGTTAAACTGTAGCTGAAGCTTTTCATTGGCAAAATTGATACAAAACTGTTCGAAACTGTTTTCTTCAAATGTTTCAAAACCGTAGATATCAAGAACACCAATAAACTTTTTAGTTGGAGTTGGATTTTCTTGAAATACCTGCTGATGAATGAAGCTTCATGATATATATTTGCAATGATAGTCATTATCATAATAGTTATCATAGCATTAATAATAATATTAATAATAATATATTAATAAATTATGTATTGAAGCTTTCACAATATTTTTAGTGAAAATTGAAATTTATGTAATTTAATTAAATACTTTTTTTGCATTTTTCTTTCCGCTTAAACCGATATTTCCGGAAAGAGATTTGTTTACTTGCTTAACTATCCAGTCAAAAAGATTAGAATATACAGTTTTGACTAGAGCATCTCTGAAATATTGAGCTTCATCTTTTGAAAGTGGCTTGTGTAACGTTTCTTGTGAAGTGCAAATGGTTCGAAAACATAGCCATATTTTCAGTTGATCTTTGGAGCACCCCAGCAGTTCAGAAATTAATTTTAATAATTCTGGATTTACCTGTCAAAACCAATCTCACAATTAATATATGTTATGATAAGTTATTGATGTTCGATTGTTGAAATAGTTCAAATGTTTATATATTTTATTTTTAAGATCTTTTTAAGTTTCATTTTCATTTTAAAATTTTAAAAATTGTAAAAATGTTTCTATTTGTGTTCTTTTGTATGTCAACTCAATGTATTAAGCCAGATATTCTCAAACTGGAACCCAAAGGCTCCCTGAAAATTTGTTGGTTCGCGAAAAATTTTGTATCGACAATAAACCAGAAATTCTTATGAAAGGAAATTTTATGATAAGTTATTTTTTATTGATCTCAGTAATTATGAAATCATTTTGGTATATAAATATTTTTAATAATAGCCAAGAAATTACAATTTTTATTGATGAATGAATTCATTATGAATGAAGCTAAAATCCTGTATTTATGTTTAATAAATAAACAAATATCGGAAGGCTGAAAATAAATGGAACAATTTAAAAACGTCGAATAATAAATGAATAAATTTAAGAAAAATTAAATAAAATATATAACGATGAATAACATGGGTATATATTTATTAAAATTAATAAATTAATCAATTAAAATATTTATTTCATTTCGTTGTACTATAAAACATCTTTTAATCCATTTGTCCACACTGCACTTTACAAAATCTTGTCTAATTTTCTTGCATCCCAAAATTTTTTCTTTAAGTGTGGTTTTGTTTACAATCTTTCTCCAATCCATATTCCGACACAGTTCAGTCCAAATTGAATAATCTAATTGGTTTAAATCAGTACTATTTGGAGGTCATTTGTCAGAAGGAATAAATGAACTAAAATGAGTTTTGAACAATTCTCGAGTAAGTTTTGCTACGAAAATTGTCATTTTTTATTAGTAGATGGATGAACGAAGTACAATTGCAGCAGAAGATGACTATATTGGAAAATGATTCTGTGTTACCTACATATCATTCATTTGTTGTAAATTAAATTTTATCTTAGTATCATGCATATTTCAAAATAATCTAAGGATCTTTTATCCACATAAGGTACATGTGTAAAATCCAGATTTATATAATCTATATAAAAATATTTTTAAAAAATTTTATGTAAAACAAAATCTTTTCTGTCTTGAAATTTTACAGCCTCAATAATTTTCAAGATATTTCAAAAATGATTTTAAAAATTTGATTATTTTCATTCGTGGAAATTTAAAATGTAAAAAAATTACTGACTTTTAAAAATCAATATAATAATTTTTGACAAAGTATTTTCAAAATTATAAGAAATATATTGCATATCATTTCAAATCCATTAATTTAAAATAACTAATCAGAAAAAAATTATTTTATTTTGGAAATTATTTTTATTGCTATAAATCTTTAAAAAAAATTAAAATTTTAAATTCCAATAATATTAAAAAAATTCTTGTAACGTTTTTCATTACATTTTAATTGGTTCTAAAGATAATTTTATTATCTTTAAAATAAAAATATGTTAATTTTTATTTCCAAAGCTTACTTAAATATAAAAAGTTGTATTCCAAACTTAAACTTCTGATTTAATTAAAATTAATTAGTTTAATTAATACTTTCTATGAAATAGTTCAAAATCAAATATTAGTCAACAAAAATATAAATATAGAATTTCTCATATGAATTAATCATTTTCTCAAATGACTTTATCAATTTCAAATATCAATCCTTTTCCCAATTGAATTTTTTGTGAAAAGGATTTAAGTATATGTGAAATGAATTAAGTCGTTTGGGAAATTGATTAATTCAAATGAAAAATACTATTTATAAATTATTTCAAATCGTGATCATAAAAATTCATTCGAAAATCAATTTTTGGCTGGATTAGCAAATAAAAAATTTGTAAATAAATTTTGTCACATTTTCAAATTTACAGACTTTCCCACTGAAAATTTTATTAGAAAATTAATTTGTGCTAATCGAAAGTAAATTAAAAATTAACTGGTCAAAGAATTGACATTTAAATCTTAGCAATCAATTTCCTTAAAAATTTCAAATAATTAAAAATCCAATCAATGATTTTATAATAAAATTATTGAAAAAAAATTACAATATTGCACGATTCTGAATTGTTGGAAGACTGGAAACAAATATTTCCAAGATGAAGGATTGCCGCCAAGATTTGACAAACCTCTTTTAGCTGAACCAAATCTATTCCTAATTTTAAAAATAATTAAGTGATACATTTTGTAAAAACTTTGTTATAGATTTAAAGTTAATTATCAAAATAAAAAATAATAAACATTAAAACCATTAATCAAAGAAATTACGAAAACATTTTCATCTGAAATACATCTTTTTGTCAATGACCACTATCAATATTAAACAAATAATACTTCAAATATCAGACGCTTTGATTAGCAAAGAAGTAATAAAATTTGTGCAAAAATATTGATTCAACTTAATGTCAAACATTTATGGATATAATATTTTTAAAAATAATAGGGTCAGTGAATAATGTTTTATAAATTATATATTTTTTCAAATATTAATTATCGTTTTTATTAATCATATCCCATTTCTCGAGTATACTCACAATTCCATCCTCGTAAGACTTGTTGAATTTAAATAAGTAAACTACGGTGTTGCTGTTTTAGAAGCTTCAAAAGATTAAACAACTTCCAATAAAAAAGTTCTACATCGATCGAAACAAATAATATTAGGCTTCATATCTGCACAGTATGGAGGATGTATAAGAAAATCTAAATCTAAATCCAAACTCATTTAATTGATAAAGAGTCAAAAAAGAATTGTGTGATCTTGTATTGTCCTGATAAAATATACCATTATATCTATTAGCCAAGCTTGAACGAGTTTCTTCAAGATATGCTTTCAGGCTATCTATTTATGATAGATTATTCCCGAACAATCCCACAAGCCCATAACATTACAAACTTTTGATGTGTTGGGTTCGCCAAAGGCACAGAGACCACAAAGGGTCTATAATAATAAAAATTTTCATAATAATATTAATAATAATGAAATTAATTAATTATTATTAATAATAACTTTAAAATTTTAAAATAACAATTTATCCCAATCTAAATAATTATTAATTATTAATAAGTTCATAATAAAAATAACGATTTTTTTAATAATTATTAATAGTAATAGTAATATTAATGTATCAATTCTCTCCGTCGAAATAAATGAAAAATAATTTTGGAATTATTAAGTTATTGGAGGAAATAGTATTTTAAAAGTAGCTATTGGTGGTCGTTGACCAATCTCTACTACTATTTAAGACGAGGATTTCATTAAGAATTCGCAGAAGAAAAGTAGACATTCAAGAAATTTTCATTGACCGCAAATATTTTACCCTTTTCAGGAATATACTGCAACAGTATTTTTCAATGGGTCGAGTCGAATTATGTCACCCCTAGGCAACCGAACAGGGCGTAGCGGACGACCCGAGGACCCGTTGATCGCTCCGGTGAGATTGATAATATTGTTTTATAAAAAGAAAATAGTAACATATGTAATTTTACTTGTGGACATGTTACTAGACGCCTATATTTCAATTTCCAATACCGTTTTTTATACAATATTGCACAGGATCTACTTTTCATCTACTGTAACAATTCCTTTTAAAACTTAATCATCTTTGTTTCTTTCAGAAAAGATAACCCAGCAGAAATTTTACCAATTTTTATGATAAAACCTATCAAACTCAAATATCGCATCTAATTATCATCTTGTGATTTTAAATACCTTCCAACCCTTAACATAAATCAAATTTCCGGTGTTGTTAAATCTAACTTTTTTCAATCAGTTTATTAATTTTGTTATTATGAGTTGTAACTGCTCGTTGAGAAGAAATGCGTTTAAAAGAATGATATCAGCAGAAAGACGTTTTTTAAGTTATTCGAAATTTTGTCTTCAACTGCACTCTTTCCGTGAATATTGCATATTTTATGTTAGTTTCTATAGTATTTTTACCATTATTTTAAGTAACGAAGCATAATAGAGCAGATTAACCTCATAAAACTGTTATTTGACGGAATATTAATATTAAGACTGAGAAAAATGAAAAAATAATCATTGACCCACAATGAATGATCTCAATCATATATTGATCATGACTTAATTCGTTGAATCAATTTCATAGTACATTTTAAAAAATTAATTTAAAATAAGTTCCACATAAACATATATGAATAATATATTTAGTGAGTAATGATATCCATTCTGATATAGTTGCCAAAAGATTTTAATTGTAAAATATCTTTAAATATTAAATAAAATTTTAAATATCATTAAATTTTAACATCAAAAACTGAACTCAATTGACACTATTGATATGTTAATGTGAAATAGGCGCTGAATTTTAAACAAAAAACTTTCAAAATATCAACAAGGTTTATACACCAAAATATTTTTTTCTTAAGATTATTTTAAATTTAACAAAGTTCACTTCATTGAAACAAAAAATCTTTTTTAATATAACAAAAAATTAAGTGAACATTTTCTTTTTATCATTTTAATGGACAAAAAACAAAATAAAATGTCGATTATTATAAAAATTTTTCAAAAATATTTTTAAAATTAAGACAGATAAATAACGTTAATTTAGTAATATATTTATATTTTCAGGTTATATATTTCACATGTTCTTGTTTTTATTTTACTGATGAAAATAATAATTTAATATTAAGTAATAAATCGAAATAATCAATGAAATTGATATTTATCATAATTATTATATTGATTAACTTAATATTAAGAAAATCAATATATTAAAAATACTTTAAAAATATAAATTATTTCCTAATGTTGATTGGCTAAAAATAAAGTTATTAATTTCCCTGTTTTTTCTCTTATTAATAATGTTTACAATTAAAGTTATGAAATAATCAAATAGAGAAAAATGAAAAAAAACTTACCCAGTTGTGCAAAGGAACTCTTTGTCAGGAGAAATTCCTGAGAATCGTCGACACCGTCAATTTCCAAGGATTCTCCGCATCGCAAATATAGATAGGTTTCTGGATTATTAACCAAACCACAATCGACCAATAGTTCGTCCCCAGACTGACAATGGCTGACAATTTGATAAAATATGTGATAATTCCTTTCACCGAGATTCTGAAAGACTACACGAGACTTCTCCAAAAGATATGTGCATAAAGATGCTGATATTATTTGATTTCTCTGATTAAACAATATTTCCAGATATTTTCCGAATCGGCTGCTGTTGTCGTTTCGTATAGTTTTTGCATTGCCCATTGATTCCAACAAAGGGTTCGACGATAGCACTTTTCGTTCAATTTGCGTCTCGTTCAAATTGTATGAGGTTTTGTATTTTGAACCACCAACTAAAGCGAAATATCGCATTATATATTTTGCCGACACCGTTTTTCCGGCTCCCGATTCACCGGACACTATAACGGATTGGTTTTCATCAAAACTAAAAATTACGAAATGAAAAAATAATTTAATCACTAACATTTATCATTTAAACAATTCAAGAAAAAAAAGAAAGGTAAAAAATTTTTCTTGCTTTTCATTACTTAAAAAATTTCATATTTTACTAAATTTATAATCAAGAAGTTTAAATTTATTTCTAGGAAGGCTGAAACATTGACAGTAAAATCAATAAAGGATAAATGCAATCAATTCAATCACAAAGCGGTACTGTCATCAGAAATATAAAGACTGAACCATAAGTTCACTCACAAGGTTTACCTATATACCTCTCATAATAATAATGTTAATAATTTCTTTAATTTTATAAAAATATCCAATTTTAATTAATAATTTTTAAAATAAAATTATCATCTCCAAAATGGTTTCAATTTTACATAAAAATTAATATTTGGTTCTTTCGTCTAACAGTTTTACAATATATTTCTAATTATATTTCAATATTGTTGGGGAATATTTTAGCTAAATTTTAATTTCATATTTTATAATTTTCAAATTAAAAAATAAATGATTCTTATCTGAAAGAAGAAGTTTTAAAAATTTTATATTTTGAGAATATTTCGAATGCTCAAATCTAATATTGGATTTTTATAAATTAATCCTACTAAATGCTTCTTCTGATAAATTTAAAACAATAATAATTTTCCTTAGAATTAGAGAAAAATATCTGTTCATTCTTTAATAATGTTAATGTTAGAAAATCCTTAATTACGTTTATTAACCGCAATATCAAATCGAGAAATTTTTTCTAAATATGTTAAGCTTCTTAAAACACACAGAAAAATCTACCGTTATTTAAAAATGTATTCAATAAATTTGAGCCTTTATAATTGATAATATAAATTTTTATAAAATAATTTAAACAATCTAAGTTTACTTAATTTTAAATATTGAGTCACATTAGAAAAATTTTTACAATCTGTTTAATCCACAATCCACAATTTATATTTCATATATATTATAAATAAAATTATCACATTTTTAGATCTATATGCTCCAAAAATGAAGTGTACTCAGTCACGAATGGAAATATTGAAACTTTTTCAACACATCGTATTGGCACCTGAATCAATAAATAGATCTGTATGTGTTCAGATATGTATTAAAGATCATCGCTAATCAAAAATAGAAGACTTTTTCTCACTCATTCATTTTCACAATTATAGTTAACTTATACTAAAACTGTTACATTTAATCAATATGCAATTCAAATTTCTAATTAAATTGTTAAATTAAATAATATAATTGATAATAGATAAATAATGAAATTTTAATTTTTTAATCATCAATTAGGATAAGGTATCACACGGATGTCATTAACTAAATGATAAATCTATTTTGATTTAACTGTCGCATTTTTTGACAATATCCTGAATATCAAGAAATTTTACCCGCTGCTAATATCTGAAAATATGACACACCAATTGAAATATCCATCAAGTGTTATGTGGCTCCGATTCGGCAATGGGAGAACAAGGTCTAACGCCGATATCAAAGGGATTTCCTAATCCTCATACAAGGAACTTCAACCTTTGTCAACTGCGACTTCAATGATCCGATCCAGCTACTCAAGGTCTTAAAAGTTGCAAAATGGCTTCAGAAGTGATTCCATGAGTTCCAAAGTTTCAAGATTTTCAGAATTATAACAAGAAACTTAGAAATGCGACAGTTAAATCAAATTTAAGCCAAAAATGGTATTTCAAATAAATTAAATAATATATTTAATACAAAGTTTATTTTAAAAAGCATCATTTTTTCATATTAACAGATTTCATACCACATTTCCCATTATTACATTAATAATCAAATTTTCAGTATATTATTTAAAAAACACAAAGATTAACAAATTCAAATAAAACTAAATAAAGATAAGATAAAAATAAATAAAATGATGACAATAATAATAATAATAATTTTCTTTATTAGTATTATAAATGAAATGCCTATCATTTGCAAACCTGGACATTCTTCGAAAAGCATTTTCTGCAACAGCAAATATGTGAGGATCCAAATTGTTTGAATTTTGCATATGATATGCATTTATTATTTCATTGCCATAAATTGACAATTCCTGATATGGATTAATGGCCACTAAGACGATTCCTGAAAAATAAAAAGAATGAGAACAAAACATTATCCTTTTCGGTGATGTTGAAGCTGAATGTTGAGAAAAGAAAATGTTAAAAGGCTCATATGAATTGTGCAACATATAGGAAAATTTTTAAAATAATTTTAACAAAAAATTAAATAAACATTTGTCAAATAAATGAGCTGAGAACGATAAGGAATAGATTCATTTCCACAAAGATTGCTTTTAGGACTTAACATATTGCGGTTATTGATGTTAAAGGCAAAAGATTCGTGTTTCCAGATAATGATTATTTTTTTTAGAAAAATATACCTAAAATTTTATGAAAAAGCCAAAAACATTATAACAATATTTATTTCATTTAAAATGACCAAAGACCAATTTTAAGAATAAAATGTCGTACTAGCATTGCATGGTCATTTTATGAACTACTTTATTTATAATTTGTTAATGAAAAAATAACTTTCAATGAAAAACTTCAAAATGTCTAAAAATCGTAAGCCTGTGAGATCTTGGCAGCTAACGGTTACTATTTTTTTCATATAAAGGTTTCTTTCAAGTACATATGTTTCAATGTAATATTTTTAATAAATATGATAACTAGCGCTCTACCATGTTGATCTGTTGAAGGCCAGTCAATTTTTCTATGAATCGATAAATAAGTTTACCGTAATTTATTGGCTAATTATACAATTAAGAATTCAACTTTCATCACGATCTGCAAGTGCACATAAGAGAGAACTACTTCGACTGTTCGTTGGCATTGCTTATGAAAGAAATGAAAGATAATATTTCAGATATATTACCTTTTATCATGTTTTATTTGTTGAATCCCTTCAAATCGTAACTCACCCAACTGTAGACTCATGAAAGTTAAAATAGCTAATAAATATATTAATAATAATAATAATATTATTATTATTATTATTATTATTATTTTAAGACACTTGTTTTTTAAGATCATCTGTAGCAGTAAAGTATAATTTGATCTATAATTGATTTTTTTAATAAAAGATAGAACTGGTTATACTCAAAAATCCTTTGTTACTTAAATATCAATGCTTAATTAAGTATATTTAGTCGTCATTAGAATTCTTTGATTTATTGATCATTAATTACGGTGCACAATTCACGTTATTGCAACAATATTATAGAGATTCCGGCATATTTAAATTAGTGTTTCAAGAAATATTCCAGGAAATGAATTCAAGATACACACGATTAAAGTCAAGACAATTATGTAATCATTATCGTTAATAGCATCTTCAAAGATAATTTTTACTTTTCAATAGACCCAAACACAAAAAAGTTCAATTGTTTCCAAAATCACATTGTGCACCTTTACGTGGTTTGATCATTTGTTATGAGTGTTTGTTAAATGCAGAAATCTGTGAGTAAAGTATTTATTTTTTGCTTACGTAATAAATAATTAGCACGTTTTCAGCACAATAATTGGTAAATAGTTATAATTGTACTCAGAATAAGGATGAGGACATTGAAATATATTTCAAGTTGTCATAATCTTTAATACCTTCCTTTTGAACTTATTTTGTAAAGTGATCCGTAAGAAGTCTGGTTTATTCTTATTAAAAACAAATTTCTGATATTCATAAAGATGTTCGAATATGACTGAGATACGTTTTACTTTGTAAATGGGAATCGAGTAGTTCCGATAGCTGATCACAATTCAACACTACACGGAGCACTCAAAATTATTACTGAAAATAGTGAAAGTAGTAAGAAATATTATCATATAAATAAAAACGACGAGGTTCAATCTCAAAGACATTTCTTATCATAGTTGATTTATTAATAATTATTCATTTTTCGAATTAGGAAAGATCATCAAAAACCATCAAGAATAAAATTGGAGAGTTTTTTTTTTAAAAAATTGCCTTTATATCAGAAAATGTTTTTCCCACAAATTCAGCATACATCTTCACCGTTCGGTTTTCTTTGTCTCGAATGATTACAAACAATGGATTTAAAACGAAGGTTTCCTGAAAATCTTTCAGATTAAATGCAACATGACAAAGAATCCTTTATAGTCAAAATGTCCAATAGAACAATTAGGTGAAAAGAGAACTTTATTTTATAGAATTAGCATATTTAATTAATGTCACATTTCATAATGATTATATATAAATATATTAATTAACTCAAAAGAAATCAATTAAGGAACCTAGTGTGTTTTCTCTAATTGTATCGATTGGTATAAGAAACACAAACTTTTTATCAAATATGACAATATAAATGACTTCATAACGACCTAGATCATGTAGATCATAGAGATTATGGTATAAGAACAAATTTGACGAAGTTCGTTAATATTTATCGATCAACCTTAGTGAATAAACTTAAAATATTTTTTACTAATAATAAATATTAATATTTACGTTTAAAATAATAGTAAAATACTTACCACAATAAGTGTAAATCTCCAGGCGATCACAGAATCTTACTTGCAGATTGTATAATACTGTAATAAAACATTAAGTAGTTTTACAAAAACATTTATACAACCTTCAGGTTCATTCAGATAACTAAGAGAAGTTAAATCTTTTTGACCTATAAGGATTTCAGGATTACGCAAAAACGGAATATTGGAATCTGAATTATTTCCTTTTATTTTTAATTTCATTTCACTAATTGTTCCATTGTCATCGACAATTTTTACCGAAAATTTTTCTTTCGAAAATTCCAATATAGTGGCTCCTATCCATACTGCATTTTGATCAGGGATCCAAATTTTAACACCCTATTAAACTAATTATTGAAAAAACTAAAGCTAATAACTCAAAACTTAAACCAAAACACAATAACTTACGATGTAATACTGTTAAAGTGAAAAAATATAAAATATTAATATTAATTATTTTTAAGAAATTAATCTTGAAAAATTAATATACCTTGGAATATAAATCGGCCAATGCCATCTAAATTCACAAAAAAATAACTCAAAATTTAATTTTAAAAGTTTGCTAACTTTCCTTAACAAATCCGACAAATATAAACAATAAGTATTCTACATAAAATACTAAAAGCCTATAAAAATTTCTAAAACTTAAAAATTAAATTGAAAAATAACGTTTTTACGCATAATTAAATATTTATTCGTAATTTATTTCGATTTTAAAAAATTATTAGTTAATTTGAATTTTATTGTTTTTATAAAAGAAGCTTTACTTATTAATTTCTCTTCAATACATAGTTTTTGCCATGTCATTTTGTTATTTTGTAATTCAAATTTTTTTACTTCTCTTTTTTACTATTAGGTCAGTAAGTATAAAATGTCGGATTTTTAATCAATATTTCGATCTATACAGTTCTGTCATCTTAATGGTAACTTGTTTATTCTAGTAGCGAAGAGTGACGTTGAAATCACAAAAGGCGTTTCTGTATTGAATAATTTTCCAATCAAGAAATGATCCAAAACTCGGAAGAAATGATATTCAGTTGACTCAAAGTCTGGTGAGTGACAAAGAGTTATCAGTTCCAACTCCAACATTTGGAGCAGCATTGCTTTGGTTACATGTGGTCGATCGTTGTCTGGCAAGAGAATTGGTTTGTCTCGATTGACCAATCTCTGTTGCTTAATAACGAGCTACTTCATAATATATCCTTTAACTGGGTACAGTATGTTTCTGTTGTAATAGATTTTCCTGGTTTTGAAAAGGTGTAGTGAATAATACAAGCATTGGACCAGCAGACGTACACTGTGATTTTCTTATGGTAAACACTCGTGTTTGAACAGGGTCTGTGCGTTTCATCTTTACCCAACCATTGAGATGATCACCTGCAACTATCAAATCTAATTCATTTTTCGTCATAAGTCACGATACGTTGAAGAAATAGTTCATCTTTCAGTCGTAACAACAAAGAAAGTCAAACTTGAAGACGAATTGATTACTGATATTCACATAATTTGTGAAGTACCCATCGGTCAAGCTTTTTAATCTTGTTAATTTGTTTCAAATGGTCAATTATTGTAGGGAACGAGATATTGAATTTCAACGCAAACTCCTGGGTACTTTGAGATGAATCCTTCTCCACTAGAGATTTCAGGTCAACTTGATTCATCTTAGTCTTAGGTCGACGGAACTTCTGAAACTATCGCTGCATTATTCGTTCATTGACAACCTTGCTCCTAACAAACATCACTCATATTTCGAATCGTTTTCTTTGCATTCTTTCTAGGACCGAACTCGTATTCAAAAATGTCACGAATTTTTTATATATCCATTCTTTAAAAAAGTTACTCTAAGAATGCCAATTTATAGTATAATAAGATATTTTAAAGGGGCTGCGAAAAGTAATTATCTATTTACAAAGTAAAACACAAACAAATAACTTTCGAGTTAAATTATTTAAAATATAAAATGTTAAGCTTTGGTTTAATAAATTAGATACTTAATAACCTAATATTTACATGTAAAAGAATTAAAAAACTAAAAAATATTTTTTACTAGTATACAAAAATTAAATTATTATATTTGAGACATTATCGTTTTGTCCTCATTGGTACGTTCAATCCTACTTCATCAAAAAAAATATATGCGATTCGCTTAAAGTTCACAAAAATTCGAGAAATTTTCAAGTATAACCATGTCTGTCTTGAATCGATCTGTCTTTCAGGAATCATTGTGACATTTTTAATTGTATAACAAAATGAACCCATATCTCAATCAATTTTCTTATTACAAACCCAAATATTGTAATTCTTATGTAATCATTTTTTATGACTTTTTATGACTCCACAATCATAGTCAGTCGAAGGTTAGATTGAAAGTTTATGCTCAATCTACAGTAATGTTGTTTTAAAATATAATAGTAAATTTAGTTGTTTGAGGAAATTAATATTATTTAAATATAAAACAAAACAACCTTTTAAAATTCCACCAGGATTAAGTCTCAAAATATTTTATTTATTGAAAAAGATAATTACTATTTGATGTTATATAATTATTTTTAATAATATTTTTAATAATTATATTTTTAGATTCAAATAAAATAACAGCAGCATACAAATATATAATTAATCAGAAATAACTTTTCAATTGTTAACGGACCCTTTATAATACTGGTTAATGATGTCAAATAATGTCTTTCAAGTATGTTTGCTAAAGCTTTCAACAATATTCTGTAAACTCGGCTATAATTTCCATACCTTAACTTTAAGACGAATGAGATTATTATGAAATCTGGATTAGATTAGACAAAATATGTTCTTTTTACTTACAAACTCTTAACTTTATTTATCAGTAATTTTAAACTATTCAAGATCTTCTCTCTTTAAAGGAGGCTGGAGAAGTCTTGAAATAAGCTTTTATTTTCTACACAAAATTAATAATAGTAAATAATAATTATTGGAGGGAAATTATATGATTCTTGAGTAATTGAATTCTCAAATATTTCTTTAGATCTTAATAGAATTTACAGTTTACGGAGAATAACATAAAATATTCTAATAGTTAATTAATAATAGTTATGGTGGTTAAAGGAAAATTAAAGCAATTTAGGACTTACTACGACGTAATATTGAAATACTACTTTCAAAAATGTCTGGTTATATTTACTTTGGATTATCTTATTAAAATTAAAAAATTATTAATATTCTTTTTTTTTGATGAATAAATAAATGACTTCAGATTTTCTTTACTCCTGAATCCTTAATATGATAAGAATTCATTGTACTTAAAAATTTCTTAATTTTCCCTAATTACTTGTCTCTAAAAATTGATAAAGATTTATTTACTATTTCTATTTATTCACTATTTTACTATTTAAAAATTTAATACTTTCATTTTATAATTTTTTATAAATTATTTTTGCTTTATTTTTGGTAAGTTAATTAATTTTAATTTATTAATAAGTTTATTTATTAACGATTAAACTATTTTTAATTAAAATGTTTGCTTCCGAACAGCCAGAAAATTTTCAAGAGGGAATTCATCAACTCCATGCAAGATCGCTTAAAGTTATTCATAACATTAGCGATTACTTTAATTAATAAAAATGTATCACTTTTAATAAAAAAAAATTTTGAAGGTAGTTAAAAAAATTGGTTTATCTATTTGTACACCTAATATATTTAAGTCAATATAAAATTTTTAAGGAAAGTTAATATCTCTAAAGTTACTATAGAAAAATCGAAAATAAGTTATTATAGTTCGGGAAGAATTGAATCAGTAAATACCAATCATTAATGTCTTATTTATTATAAATACTGATATGAGAGCCGGTTTTGTCTCTGTGGAATGTATTTTATATATTTATATATAACTCGTTACATTTATTAATAACGAGTTATTAATAATATTTCCATTAATTAACTTTTATTATTTATTAAATTATTATCTTAACTTCAACTTCATAAAAAGATTAATTAATATTTTTATATTAACATTAATTTATATTAAAAAGAACAAAATCCGATCATGCATACAAATCACAACATATAGACCTGTTATCATTTAATAAAATTAGATAATTAATTAATTAATGTTATAATGAAAAAAATAAAATCCCAGTATATATCGATCAGAAATTCCCGATATTTGAGTGTAACTAATTCAAGAGTCAGATAAAAGGTATTACGTATAACGAAATAATTTTGATGGTCATATAAAACTACACAAATTGCTCTCACAAACTAAGTACACTGTACCCACGGGTTTCAGCCTACATTACCTTATATTATTGGTAAAAGATAAAGTTCTACTAAAATTTAGTAGATAGCATTTTAGAAAATTCAAAATTTTACAAAATTTAATGGATTTTTCGAAACTGGTTTTTCAGTTGGCAATATTGACAAGCTTTTTCATATTACTATGTTCATCCAACGGTTTCTAATAATGTTTAATTAGTTGGTTTTAAATTTTTTCTTTTCAGAATTCTTTCAATGTCTCCAAGATTCAAAGTTTTCCGGTGATGAACACTGCAATGTGTTTATCAACAAATGGGATAGATTGCCAGTACAAATCAAACCCGTTAAATATATCGTAACGCTTCAGCCTTTCATCCATTTGCCTAACGAAACGGATTTTTATTTCCAAGGATCTGTACATATCGAGATTCGGCCAGACATCGACCTTAGACATATTATGCTCCATAGTGGTCATAATTTGATTTTTAGGAAATCAAAACTGAGAGTTACTGATTCCGATGAAAGATCATTACAGATCAATGCAATCTCTTATATTCGTTCAAGAAAATGGCTTTTGATAAAATTAGATCAGTTTCTACAGGCAGGCAGAAATTATCATGTTCACATTGAAAACTTTTCATCGAAATTCCCCAAATTGGCTCATGGATTTTACTGGTTTGCATTCAAAATTAACAAAGTTAAAAGGTACAACATCCTTGAATGTGAATTTAATAATTTTTTTTAAATTTTATTATTATTCATATTTCACTATCAATTATTGGAGAATATTTTTTATTAATAAAATTTAATTTTGAAACTATCAAATATTTTAGCTCAAAATTAATTAAATAATAAAAATTATATAATTTTTTTATTTTCAGTTTTAATTTAATTTTTTTTAAAGTTTTTCTGCCTTAGTTTGTTAAGCCATGGGAAAGATTACTAAAACAATAATTAAAGTGTTTCTTGATTTTTTCTATTATACTATTTATTATTATAATTATAATCTTTTCATTTCAGAAATTACATTCTCATTAATAAAATTATTTGATAATTAAAAACAAAGAAATTTAATTTTTTAATATTTTTCACATTATCGATTCTACTTTTTAGTGTAGTGAAAAATTGTTTATTTTAGCTATTTCAAATTTAATAAAATTCTGATTTCACATTATTTTACTTTTTTTAAAATTTAGATATGGAGCAAATACTCTTTTAAGTCCTTTTTATGCAAAGAATGTTTTCCCATGTTTCGATGATCCAGTGTTTGTTGCTAAGATCCAATTAAGAGTAATTCGCAAAGAAGGTTATGTAAGTCAATCGATTATGGAAATTCGTGAGACCAGAGACTTGGAAAATGGATGGTTTACGGACATATATGAATGGACATTACCCATTCAAACGTATCAGTTTACATTATCTGTTAATACCTTTCATCATGTCTCACAAATGACATCAACAGGACATGAAGTTTGTTTTTGCAAAATACTTTAATTGATAATATTTTATTATATTACATGTTGTTTTAGTGGTATGAAATTGTTAACTCTTATAATATTTAACATATTTTTCAAAAAAACTTTAAATCAATTTTTATATATTAGGTTCAACATAAATAATCAATCTCATATTCAATCAATTAATAAATTTTTTAAAGTGAATGTTGACGCATATGAATAATGGCCTTTACAGTCATCGATTGAAAAATATCCATGTTAAATACTAATTGGAATGAGTTCACATTAGAAATCAATAGAGATACATTTTTCTGATATTTAATGAAGATGGGAAAAGAAAGCAAGACAGGAAAATGTGGCCTCACGAACTTACCGGTGACCAAAGAAAATGCTTGTTTTAATATGGAAAATGCCCATTTTCTGAAGAAGAAAATGAAGATTTTCTTAATGGTAAGACAACTGATGAAGAGAAATTACGTACTATAACTCCAGTGGTAAAAGGTAATGGCTTTTCATCCTTGCTATAATCTACAATTACTGTAAAATCAGATATTCATAGAAAAGGGTAATGTGAAATGTTTGTTGGTCCGCTAAGGGTTTAGTACATGGTGAGATAAAAAGGTGAAATTGAAAAACAATAAATCTGTTTGGAAAACAGAAATAGATTTAATCATTAATTACTATAATGAACGACAATATACCGTGAAGAAGACAGTCCAGAATATTGCCGACTTTGGCTAGGAAATTTTATCTCATTCTCATTAAGGTCCGGACATTGTATCTTTTGACTACTACCTTTTTCGAACAGTGCAACATTTCTCGGTTCGAGAAAAGTTCGTTTCTTATGAATCTGTAAATATTACAATCCAACAAATCAATATGATAAAAGTCTTTACTCATTTAACAGGACAAAAATATATATTTTTCCCTCTTAACAAATGTACTTGATAAGGATTCAATATACTTTCTTAAATGAAATTTTTTATGATAGTATTGAATGATAGTATCAGTGCTCCTTGGAAAAACATAATAATGTCCTACGTTTCTTTCCTAACATTCCTCATTTTTTGTATGAACTATTATTACAAAAGAGATTTGTTAAAATATATAAATTATGCTATTATAAAATTATGTGATATGAAATCATTTTAAAGAATATTTTTATTAAAAAATATAATAAAAAAAGATATCTTCACAGGTATTATTATATATTTTTTAATTAATATTTTTAATAAATAATAGATTATATTATAACTGATTGTTAATTCAAATTTTTAGAAAATAAAATATTTTAATAAAATATAATTTTATTTTTATTTAATAATAATAAATTTAACAATAAAATAATTTAGATTAGAATATGGGCTCCTAAAGAAAAGTTAGGCTTATGTTCATACAGCTTAGAAAAAATAAAATTAGCCATGGAATTTTATGAAAAATATTTCAATACAACTTACATATTTAATAAATTAGGTAAAATATTATTATTTTATTATTTTATTATTTCGATATGCTCAATGTCAATTTTGTATCACAAATGAAATATTTAAAATATGTATTTTATAAAATTCAGACATCGCTGTTACAGCAAAGATGCCCCCTTATGAAACGGGATCAAGTACCTATGGTTTATTAATATTGTCGGACTCTTTAGTTTTTATTGATGATGATAAAACACTTCCAAGAATGAAGCAGATATATGTTAATAATATCAATCATGAAGTGGCTCATCAGTGGATAGGAAATATTTTAAAGATGGAGTGGTTTGATGCCTTGTGGGTTATTGAAGGTCTTGTTGGATACATGGAGCAGAAGTACAAAACCCATCAAACTCAATATGATCATGTAACCTAACATCGTTTATTTTTTAAAGATTTTTATTTCCAATTTTTATCGAATATTCTCCGCTTGATTATCATACTCAATTTCAGAGACTTCATACGGCCTTAACACAGAATTTGGTTGGACTTTTTGTTGATGATTCTGATTTGAATCATAAACTTTCTGTATACCCATATACAGCTAAGCATGTGGAATATTATTTTGATGATCTCATTTTTACTAAGGTAATGTATTGATTTTTTTTTGAATTAATTGTTTTAATTATATAAAAATTTGAATCATTTATTTTTAGGGATTTTCTTTGTTTAAAATGATTGAAGGAATTGTTGGAGAGGGAAGATATCGATTAATGATGATGGTACTTATACATTTCTGAATTTTCAGTTATAATTCTATCTAAATAAAAATTATTCTATTAACTATTTTAATTTAATTTCTAATTAGAAACTGCTGAAAGATGACACTTTGAAACCAATGACAGGAAATGATATCTGGCGGTATATGGACAAAGTTAGATATTTTCGAAAATAATATTTTAATTTTATAGATTTACTGTTAAAATATTTTCAAAAATTTTCGCTCCTCTTTATTTAAGATTTATTATTTGCATTATCGAAAGTATAAATGAAAAATATTATTATTAAATAAATATTTATATATATTAATAACTATGAAAAATATCTCGTATTATAATTCTAATTTTTTAATTAAATCTTTAATTAATCTTTCATACAGTCTAGAATATAGTTTTAAGATAATAGTAACATTTATTTTATGACTTAAATAAATTTATTAAAATAATAATAAGTTCTGGGACAACACTTCATATTATTTTTCAAACAAGCTTCCACAAAAAATTCTTCAGTTTCAAAAATTCAATTGATCAAAAACTTTTCTGACCTCCTCAACTCTAAGACCCTTATTTATGGCTCGCGTCAACTAAATATAGCTCTCAGAATTGAGAACTAATTCAATCTGTTCTCAACGGAACAAAAATTATTCAAAGCTCGTCAAGGACAAAAAAGACAAATAAAAAACCAAAAACAGTGATTTATTTCAAATAAAAGATGTGGTTTTCATTGACACGGGGAAGTTTTTAAATGTTTGTCTCTGCTCTGGCTATGAATTTTTTCAGATCCCATATTGAGCTAAAAGATTAAAAAATCAATTTTTAAAAGAGATTAAAAAGAAATATTCTTCTTCTTCTTCTTCTTCTTCTTCTTCTTCTTCTTATTATTATTATTATTAT
>JBBMKC010237446.1:0-11122 GCA_037834085.1 Bipalium vagum | reverse complement strand
TAAATATGCTTTGAACTATCTAATCAATGAAAGATTTACATTTATATAATAAAAAATAAAAAAGCTATACTTCTTTTTCTTCTTTCATTTTATTTCCGAAAATATCGCACGCACCCTGTACACCAAGGAGAAATAAATCTTCTAATTACTAGTATGTCAAGAAGAATTTAAGATGGTGTCATTAGACCCAGTGACATGAGATCCCTACATTTTTTCCATATAAATGGATACGATTTGATCAAAATGTATTTGATAATTTTATTTGTTCAATTTTTAATTCTTTTTAGTGCTGTGTTCTTATTGAAAATCATCTGAAAAAATATTAATACATTTTCTGACATTTGTTTTAATGGATAATTTACCAAATATTGGCAAGTTTTAAAATATTGTATTATCCAATCATTTTTCAAAATGGAAGAATAAAAGATAAATTTTGTCCTAAATGAAAAAAATGGTATAAAAACATAAAGTTTTATTCAATGTACGGAAATAATACAGAAGCATTAAGTGCAGTGTGCAAATAGTTTAAGTAATCTGAAGAGATATTTTTGACCTAAAGTCAAAGACGACACTGGTTGAAATGATTTAATTGAGGATAATAAAATTCAGTGGATAGTTTAAAATGATTCCTGTTCTACAAGAAATTTTACTACAAAAATCAAATATTTTTATTGGAAGATATTTGAGGATATTTAGATATTTATTTAGAATGTTTAGATAGATTAGCATCAATTGACTAGAAGCTGTAAAAACCGTTTCCAAGAAGAACATATATAGATGATGATAAAGTGCAAGAAAGATCTTGGAAAACAGAAAAGGAGCATTACATGACAACTTCAAAAGATGACAGCTATTCAGAGAAAATGATAGTCAAGGATAGGTATTGAATTCCTTTGAATATTGTTTACAATTGGATCAATTAAATGCTACAATAGAAGTGAAGAGTCAATAATTTACAAATCGTAAGAGTATTGTTTTGAATCATAATATTCCAAACCTCAAATGTTTTTTTTGACATAATTCAAACTTTTTCAGTTAAAATTGGAAGAATTGGGGCACTTGTCATATTCCTCCGAATTATTAACTTTTGTTTTTTTATTTATTCAAGTCATTCGTAAAATATTATTTTAACAAAAGATTAAAAAAATATAATGGTAAAACATTATAAAAATTACTCATTTTAGTTCATTTTTATTTATTTCTTCTTTATTCTTGAGAAAATTGTGACTGTCACAGTTAAAAATGTTATTCAATGTCAGCAAAGTATTTTAAGCAATTAATGTAAGTATACTACAACAGAAGTCAACAGAATTAAACAAGATTTTTCTTTAGAAAATGACTTTGTAAAATTTTCTAAATACATTTCCATTTAAAAATCTGTATAATTTTTTTAAAGAAAAAAATTAGAATGATGTCTTTAATAAAAAAGGAACACAAAAATATTATAAAATAGTTATTATTGTTTATTATTTATTAAGAAAATCAGAACAATTTACTTCTCTAAAGAAAAACAAATTTAATAAATTCAATTAAATATACGAATAGATGATGGAAATTATAAATAAATTTTTTTTCGTAACTGCTGAAGCTTAAAAGAATTAATTACGTTAGTAAATTCATCATTATTAAAAATATTTTATAAAATAACTGTTAGAAATAGATTAAAAATTTTTATTGAATAATAATAATAATAATAAAAATAATATATGGTTTGCAAAATAAAAAATATTAAAAAAGGTAATAAATAATAAAAAATATATTATATAATAAAGAAATAAAATCAAGTAGACAAAAATATATTAAATTAATAAAAATAAAATAATATTAAAATTAACATAAATTAATATTATATTAAATAATAAATATATGATAATAAAAAATGATAAATTAAATTAATACCAAATATTAAAGTAAAGTAAGTAAAAAAATAAGAGAGTAAATAAAATGTAAAAATTAAATATTAAAGTAAAAAAATAAGATAAATAAAAACTAAAAATTAACAAAAAATTTTTAAAAAAAATTATAAAAAAGAAAAATAAGACTAGAAATTAAATTTCGAAATATTTTTACTAAAAATGAAAATCGGAAGCTTCTTTTATCATTTGATATCTAGTGGTCACATGAATATGGTAAAAAATGACCTTTTTTTATTACTTAATCAAGTGCCACCGTCTAATGGAAAGCTTATTTTAAATGTTGGATCAGAGAAGTAAATTTCATAATGAGCTTCTTCTTAAATGTTAAATTATTAATATTGATGGCTACTGCGCTCAATTGTTCCGTTTAAATCATAAAAGCCATACACAATCACAGTATTACTTAACAGGGAACAGTTATTTATAACTTGATTGCGCCTAACCTAAAGCTACAAGGATTACACGAGAAAAATTGATGAAACCTGACTGAAACATTCTTAAATATTTGTCTATCTGATTTTTAACTATCCAAGTTGAAGTAACATTTTTGAATGACAAATAATTTATAGAGGAGGACGATGTTGAAAGTGCATTACAATATTTTTCGGTTCAGAAAATGAGGAGTTTAACTACCAGTGGATTATTTTACTAACTCATAAGATCATAAATGGTTTTGAATAACTATTTTAATAAATAAAAAGCCTCATTGTTTCTCAAATGTTGTCAATGGTTTCGTATAAAATACAAAACATGTTCGACATACATAAAAATATTTTATAATATTTTATTAAAAACTTGAATTTAAAATATTTAGATCCATAAAACTGGTACAAATTTCTTTTCGATAAAAAATTTTCAATATTTTTTGAAAACGTTTCTAATAAATAATTTATTAAAACAGAAACTCCATATGTTAAAATTTACAGACAGATTTGAAATAAAGAAATATTTTAAATATATAATTATATAATAATATATCTAATATTAAAAAAATAATTCGTTAACATTCGTGTTCTTAAGAATTGTATATTATTCCACCATTTTCAAATTGATTAATTTGTGTCAGAAATAAATAATTTAATAATTGTAAGTTTATTTTGTAAGTTAAAAAAATTTTTTTAGTTGGAGAATGAAAAATGTTTATTTTTTATTTTTTATTTTTTTAAGTCAGTTATAATGGTCAGAAAAAAATATGAAAAATATTTTTAATTATAATAATTGTTATCCATTATTAAAAAATATAATTATTTTAAATATAATAATATTTATATTTAAATAATTTATATATGTTTATTTTAAAAATAATTTTCATTTTATTCACAATTCTCAACAATTAATATTATATTTAAAATTTAAATAATTTTAATATTTTTTCGAATTTATTATCAGTTTCCCCTGTAATATATATTTAATTTTCCCGTCTTTATATTATATTTGTATTATTTTCATATTTCAGGACTATCAAATTACACTTTCAAAAAAAAAACAAAGTCGATTATGTCTTTATTTATTTTATATCAGATTATTATAAAATAATTTAATGTGTTTAAGCATAAAGATAATTAGGGATTATCAAATCAGAACGCACTGGACCACCAATGCTGGGCCCCTTGTACATTATTCAGCAGCAAAGTTATGTTAAATAATTCAAATTGTTAATTGATTAGTATATATCATATCACAAAGTGATATTAAAATGGTTTGTCTCATACTTATGAAACCCAGAAAATTCTTTTGTGTTGGTAAGTAATCCTCACTGTGATCTCGGCTCATTTTGACAAAATAAGGCTTAACGATAAAATTAGCCTATATTAAATGCTACGTAACCTCTTTATATGGGGAGGAGACATATTCAATATTCTCAAAACAGTAAATAATAATTTTTGATTTATTGTAAATCTTATGGACTTACAGAGATCTCAGGACTTTTATTACAATTGCTCAAAGTTGAAAAATACTCTTTAATGTGGTGCGATCTTTAGAATATCTGTCGTTTATCCATTGTTTTATTTGATAATAGTCATATATTCTTTAAAAGAATATTTCGCATTTTTTGAAATAAATACTGATTTTAGTAAAATATTTTAAAGTTATTTATGTTTCAGACGCATCCACTTGTTTAAAATCAATTTGATACTACTCTAAATATTATCGTTGGTATGAAAAGGTCTGAAATGACAATAGATGTCATAAGGACATTTCAAAGTGGGAAGACCGTCATTGATGGAAAATCAAATTTCCGAGGCAAAGTTGTGAAGAGTTAGTCAATAGAATGTCAGTCAATAAGAGAAACCACAAGAGACCGTTTACATCAAATCAGAAAGACATTTCAAACATGAATTTGGATGCCATACAAATTGTGTAAAAATCAAAAATCATTAAAGACTACACTTTGAAATTCAAATTTGATTATTAATGAAAAGAACCAATTTCATAAACAAATGACAACATCCGATGAAAGTTTGTTATGGATGACAATTCAAATAAAGGAAATCAATGGCTAAGTCCAAATGAATCAGCATTTCCGTCCCAGAATATATCAATCAAATCAAGGCTGATTGATGAGATTTGTAAGGACTAATGGATTGGGAGCTATTGAAGTTGATCTAAGGAATTAGCAGACGAGTTTTATGGTGGAAAAAGTAAATCTATTAAAATCGGTTTTGGATAAGAAATTTTGTAAATCGATTAATAGAAAATGCGTCAGGATAACGAAAACTTAGATTTAACTTCAAAGTTAATTCAGAGATCATTTGAAGTCTTGCAACACCCAACTATATAGTCCGACATTTCCTCACTATATTGTTAACTTTTCCCTTCTCTCTAATACTTTAAGAGATAAAATCTATAAAAGATTAGAAGAAATATTGCATTTCTCTTACTATTTTATTGAAAAAGAAGTTCAAATTAAAATTTGTTAACAGAACATAGAATAAAACAAAAATTGTATTAATCAAATTATTCAACAACATAATTGAAAGTCTTTGATTGTTTAAGATAGTGTTGAAATCAAATAATAGTAAATTTAATTTCAAAGCTTTTATAATTTCAAACAGTTTAATGATACTCAAGCATAATGACACCAGTCTCCTTTAGCCCGAACTATCAAATAAGTCACTGAAAATATTTATTAATTTGTGTAAATATTTATTTAATTAAATAAATATACCGGTTCAAATCTAATACATATAGCAGATTCTGGACATTATCTTAACATAGTTTATTTAATGAACAGATCTTCATTTAAACTGACAAAGATTAATAAACATCATTTAAAATATTAAAGGTTTTTAAAGACTGTATACATAACAAAATACCTATGGTCAAACAATCATACTAAAGCTTGCAGGTAGTCATTTCCAAGAAAATTTTTTACAAAATAACAAAAATTTATGAAAATAACGGATGATCGAAATGTTATTTGAGATACATTTGAAGAAGCTGGAATTTTATTATTGAATTAAATAATTAACCAATATAATCAATCGATTTAAATAATAGTTATCTCAAGCCAATTATATAATTTCTCTATTTCAATTATTAAAGGGGAAAGAATAGAAGCAGTTCCTGGACGAATATATTTCATGAGAAATGTATTGTCAAATGACAGAGAAATAATTTCTCTGTTGAAAAAGAAATCAAAAACTGGTTGCCCATCAAAGCTGAGTTAAAGAAGATTGCAATTTTTTGAAAGATCGGCCTCTGACAGAGCTGATGCTTTTTATAGATGATTATCTCGCCAATATTCCGCGGTGTAATCAACAGTTTACTCTAATTTTTACAAATTAGGCAAAAAATATTGTGAACGCAAAAAAAGAAAAAAAATATTCTTAAAATAAATGTATTGAAATTCTGATAGTGCAAAATGTTAAAAAATTATTAGAAACGGTTAAAAAGTTTTAATAATTGATGATAAATCCAACGGAAATCAAAAATGAAATCAATTCAACACTTGGTGAGTCTGCTCCTTCATTCTCTACAATAAAAAAAACTGGCAGCTGAATTTAAACGTGGTCGCACATCAATTGAAGATGATGACCGTTCTGAAAGGCCATGCACAGCAACATCTTATGAAATTATTGGAAAGATTCACAATGCAGTTCTGGATGATGATCGTATAAAGATTCATGAACTTGCTTATATATTATGCTGATGATATTAAAAAACTTGAATATCGTTGGAATAAATGTATTGAATTGCAAAGAGATTATGTTGAAAAATAAATATAATTTTTGTCAAGAAGTTTGTTATTTCTTTGTTAGGCCGAGAACTTTTCACCCCACCATCGTACAAAATTAATGAAACAAAAAGAATTGAATTGATTTGAGAGAAACTGAAAACTAAACTGTGTCAATCAAGGGCGTCTATGGTGATCTCTTGAAATCATATTTAACTGAATGAATGTGGCGCCAAAATATTCCATCAATAAACTGCGAATCAATTTTTTATTTAATCAATTTGTAAATAGAAAATTATTTGTTTTTGTGATTCGTTTCAAGTATCTTTTTTGAACGAGTCGGTCAAAAAAACATGATCCAACAATTTTTGCAAATATATTTATTGAATATTATTATGGTGTTTATGGAGCTTCATAAATTTAGTTTTGAAAAAATTAAATTAAATCTTTATTATTTAACGAATTTATTAACTTTGAAATCTGAAAATATTAAAGTTAGTCATTAAACTTGTTTTTATTATTCACTGAAATAAAACAAATGTAATAAAATTCCCCCAAAAATCATCAATAAATTTCATTGAAAACCATAAGAAAAATAATAATTAATAAAATTAATTTATAGAACGAATTCGAATATATAAAGGAATTTCCAATTCTGAAAACTGAGCTCCTGAGCCTTGTGGATATAATAAAATCAGAAATTAAATATTAAATAAATTTTAATTAATTATAATTTATTGTTATATCTGAGTGACTTCAGAATTTCCATTAAAATAAATTTTATTTAATGTTCTGATTAATTTTAGTTTCAATTTCAATTTTATCAAATTTACACGTTTTTTAAAGAAATCATCTATAAGATCAATTTTTTACCAAAATAATAATTTTAGTGCAGAAAACCTTTTATTTTTATAATATAAATTATATATAAATAACATAAAAAATAATATATATATATATGATATATAAATAATAAATATAATATATAATATATAATGATAATTTTTTTATTGAAAAACACGAGGTTTCAAGATTACATGGATGTGTATATATTTACGGAAATATTTCATAATAAAATAAATTATAATTGATTGAATTTTCCTTAGCCAAAAATGAATTTAAGAATTTTTTTCTTTTATTTTTAACCCAACGAATTGCAATGGATAACTTAATTTCATAGCACTTAACCAAGACTTCAAAAATAAATAATAAATTTATTGTTATGCTCATATAAATCAAACTTTTAATTAATATTGATTATTTTCAATTCAAAGTGCTCTGTAAGGTTTTATTAATTTCATATTAACTGTTTATTATCTTTTTAAATAAATAAATATTTATTTTTGTTAAATAAAAAAATAGCCCCATAGGTATCACGATTATGGAATTAGTATTCGTTAGTATTAATTCACTTTTATTTATCTAAGATCTGCTTTGTTCACATTTAGGTTGAAAAATTAATATTAATTTTGATATATTATAATAATATATAATAATTATAATTAATATAATATACTAATCTAATTATAAAAAAATTAAAAAGTAGAAAAATGTTTGTAAATATATATTTATTAAAAAATTAAAATATTTATTTTCATAAATATTTAAATATATCTAAAAAATGTATTTATTTGTAATGAGTGTTTTTTAAAAATTATTATGCAATAACAATTTTAATTATATTACTTTATTTTTTAATTTAATATTTTCTCTCATCACGTTAATTAAATCACATACTACTTTCTAATTTAAATTATCAGTAGTAAATTGATTATTGTTTATTTACATATTTACTCAATTTATCATAGTATTCCGCGAATCTCTTTAATAAAAGAGCTTAGAATACGTTTACTTAATCCCTGTTTTGAATTTCATTTCAATAATTAAATAAAAGAGAAAAATGAATAAAATCACGTAATTCAATATTATTAATTCATGATAATTCATGTAATAATAATATTATTACTAAACAGTTTTCAATTTAATAAAATTCTTCCCAACTGATAATGTTAATAAAACTAGAAATATAAATAATGAAAAAAAAATTGTAAAGAGATGTGCTGTTCTTTACTTATTCTGTTTTCTGTTAGGGGCGAAAATTGTCTAAGCCAACTTTATTCAGATGGAATTTTTCATCAATCTAAAGAATCGAGGTGAGCCAAGCCGTTGTTTCATTTATTAATCTCACATGAATGAGTCGTAGACAAAAATCTTTTCTTTTTGTTTGTTTTAATGATTTCGATAAATTTTTCTGAAATTGCAATATTTAAGAATTGATAATTTTAAATATCCTGGATAGGTGAGATCGTGCTGTTTGCATTGTTATATGCTAATTTTGCCTCAAAGGATAACCATAAATAGATTAAAATGCAATATTTTTTAAAAACAATTTTTTTCAAAGAAAACAACATCTTATTTTGATTTTATAAAATATTTAACCAAATATACAATTCTCGGTTACAGTTTAGTTAAAGTTACTTTTTAAAATTTAGATTACGTTTTTTAATTTTACTAACTAATTAAAACATACCACGGTAAACTAAATAAAACTAAAACTCAACCAGATTATTTTTAGTAACGATTATGGCTTTCTTTATAAGATTCATAATCCCTTCTGTATATTCTTTTCTATATCGACTTTTAAATGGACATTCGTCGATACACTCATCTAAATAGTTAATGTTTATTTGGTATTTTCTTGTTAAAGTTTGCTTTAAGAGCATCCATAAATGTTTAAAATTTTCATAATAAACATATTATTTTTATTGCTCCTACTGCTTGGATGTACGCTTTATTGTGTAGAAAATGTAAACCAAATAATTAATCAATAACGATATCCATAAAAATTAAATTGAGTATGTTTCAGAACTTTGTGTTTCTTTTAACCATTTATCTGTGATTTTCTACTTGTGAAGAAAACATTTTCTTTTCGAAGAGAATCACAACAACCAAGAAGATATGAATTACTTACACAAGATACAGATCCAAGCTATCATACAGTTGACGTTATGGAAAAACCCAGGGTTCTCTGAATTAGAATAAATGAAACGATAGCGATGTTCTTTTATATTAAGATTGAAAAGATTAACCAATATCACCATGTGACCAACCTATTATTTCTAAGATTTACTGTCACCTTCCATACAAATTTTTGGTATCCCGAAGGAACATGAATTAGAGAACTGAAAACGACAAAACAAATTTTATATTATTAAAAAAAATTAAAATATTTAAATTTCTAAATATATTTTTATTACTTTACTATTACTATTAGTATTATTTTCATTTAAATTAATTGATTTGTTAGTTCCAATTTTATAACTATTTAGTATAACTTTATCAAAAAATTTATTTTTACAGATCTTTTTCACAATTGATTTTTTAGAAAACTATTGATTTTTCATACTTTTTCTCTGTTTTATTGAAGAAGAGTTATTTCCGAAATAAACCGTGTATAAGATGAGATGCTTGATTTCGTTCCTTTGACTAAAATTTTATTTCTTCTTTTTCTTTTCTGTATGAAAAAGTAGTATATATTTAAACAATCATATATTGTGAGCTTTAATAATTCATACAAAAGAATGAAGAAATATGTCTTTGTCAATAGATTATTATTCCGATTCTAAATAATAGAACGAACAATGTGGCTTTATATGTTAGTTTCAGAAATATAATATTTGCTCAAAATGAATATATAAGAGATTTATAACTATCCCAGATTCGCATATATAAACAAATAATACAAGTCTTAACAAAGATCAGAACATATGAAATTCTCTTTTCTTTACCTTCATTCAACGTTTAACGTATTTTTTACATATATTATAAAGGTGATAACTGGAAATCTAGACAAATATAAAATTTATAAATATTTCTTTTAAAGAAAGGTATTATAAATATATTTTTATTGTTTTTTATGGTGATTAATTATTATTCATAATAAAAATTTGTTTTAGTTAACTATTTTGCAACAAAAAAATGGCGTCATGCTTCGAGAGAGCGTTTTAAGTTTTTATGAATTTAACAAATCATGACGAATGTTATTTTCCATTGAGCATCTCTCGAGTGCCTGAAATAATAGATTTTGTTCTTACAGTCCTGCTACATCTTCACGTAATATAAAATACGAGTTCAAGAAAAAATATGTTAAATAGTTTATGTTGTACATTATCATCTCTGAGAAAGATGTTTCATAGCCATGGTTCAAGAATGAAGGTTTGGCAAGTAATCAGATAATATACCAGGAGAAATGTACGTCCAAGATTTTTATTCCTTCTCCGAAAGTTTATTATCACTTCATCTTCTGGCCGCTTAAAATGATTTGGTGGGAGGTTACTGTTCAAAAAATTTGATTCCGAACATTTAGTATTCGTTATTTTGAAAAAACAGAAGTGTACCTAGACTTTTGCAACGAATTTACCTTTGAGTTTGATCTGTAGTTTATTTTTTTTACTTTGGTCTGCATTCACCGATGTAAATTAACTTATTTTATATTTATTTATTGTATATATACACAAACATATGCAACTGTCATTTCCAAAGAATTAATTAAAAAAGATGGGCGAGACTGAAAAATCGAGAAATGTCAAACTCAGATAAATCAATAAAAATATTTTTTTACTCGAAATATTTAAAAAAAATATCAGTTTAATATTTTTAATATTTGTGATAAAAATATTTTTATTTAATTAAAACAAATCAGATAAAGTAATTAAAATGATTAATGAAGACTGATTAAAAGAATTTTGATACAAAACCATCCAATCTTATGGTTCTATATAACATTGTAAACAATATATCCTTCATCAAACCCAACTGATTATTTTTCAAAGGAAAGGTACTAATTTAAGCATGTCTCGCCGACTTTGCTTGATAACATGGAATCATGTTTTCAAGTGTACAAATATTTACTTAACATGTGACGCCTATAAATCTGGACAAAGTTTGGTCCGTGCCATTACTTTCAATATTTTTAAAAACCATATTTTAACAAATATTTCTTATTTAAAAATCTTTTATCAATAAGATA
>JBBMKC010237424.1:0-11123 GCA_037834085.1 Bipalium vagum | reverse complement strand
TATTATTATCTTTTTTTAAATTTGAAAACTAAAATAATTAAAATGAAAAGATACAAAATTAACGTTCCATTGTTCAAGTTTATTTCAGATATCAGTCTTTATAATAATTTATATTATTTATATTATACACCTATATTATATTTAACGAATGCCTGAAAATACGATAAAATATGATAAAATTCAATATCCGATAAACCAGTTTCAGAAGTTTTAGGACGTGGTCTAACATTTGGAGCAGATTTCAATTCCTGGAGAGGATTAGCGAATTCACTTTTGTATCCTTTGCTTAGAGGAGTAATACACAAAGTGTACCCTGTTTATCTCCCCATTTTTTTGATAAACAAAAACAGCCCTAAAAATAGGTTGAAAAATATACTTTTGGCAACAAGAAAAATAATTTTACAAAATTACTAAAAATATAAAAAAAATATAAAAAAGCATAAAAATATATTTTAAAAATTCAGGACTTGTTTTTGTTCACTAAAAAAATGTGTTGATAAACAAGGTACACTTTGTGTTATATAAATATAAAAATTATAAAATACATTTTATGTCATAAATATCAAAAAAATCAATAATCAAAAATAATCAAATATATTAATATAATATATATATTAATTCATCTTTTATTTTTTAAGTACACGCTTTTTAAAAAACATTTTTGAACACGCAAAATTTATTTATACTGCTATCTTGAAACATGTTTTGATCTCTTCTTTAGTCAATTTTCTTCTTCTTCGATGTCTTTCTTCAAATGATATCACTATCATGATTTAGAAATATTATCTGCATTATTATTGGATAAAAGTAAAAAAAAACTTTTTCAATTCTACAAACTTTAAAAATATCATTTTTTAATATTTAAAAAAAAAATTTTTTTTAATTATTCTTTTTTTTAAAATATTAATTAGGAAAACATTAATCATCCATTAATTTCTGCTTCCTCAATTTTGTGAATTAATTTCTGGTTTTAGTTTTTTAATTACTAATGATTCGCATATTTTTCTTTTTTCATCGTTATCAAAGTTGGTCATTACTACAGTAAACTCACTTTCATTGGCATATTTATTTCCTTCTCTTTCTTTGCAGCTCACAGTATGATCCAAAACTTTTCTTGTTCTACTTTTTTGAGAATGCTCACTAATTTTAAGAGAAGATTATCATCCAAATTTATTTATGAAGATTCTAATACTTTAATAGATCAATTAGAAAAATTAAAAGTTGAAAATTTTATGAATGAAAAAAAAGTTTTAGAAGTTTTATTAACACATTATAAAAAATTAAAATTTAAATATACAAAAATAGATTCTCATTTAAAATTAGGAACAAATGTTGTAACACGAATTGATGGAGTTGGATCTACAATAATGAAAAGAGTTTCTACTTTAGGAATTGGATTAGTTATTTATATTCCAATTGGTACTTCAATTTTTACTGCATTAAATTTATTTATTACTGAAACAATTAGTTAAAAATATTACAAGTAAAAGAAAAAACCTTTATAGAGAAATTTGTGAATCAATAGGAAATTCAATTAGTAAACTTTATATTTTTCAAATGAAAGCAAAAGAAGATAAAATGTTAACTAATTAAGAAATTGAACAAGTAAAAATCATTATTAATGAATGTGAAAAAAATATTAACAAAATAAAAAGTGGAAATGTTATTGAAAACGTTAAAATTGAAACTAAGAGTTGAAAATAGAATTGAAAAAAGAGTATCTAAAAAAAGTTAAGTTTATAATTAATTTTTTAAAAGAAAAACAAATGCTATATATAATGGTAAAATTTTTAAATTAAATAAAATTTAACATTTATTAGAAATTTGTTCCTATTTTAAAAAATATTAAAATTCAATCTCTTAAAGATATTTGTGATTTTTTGGAAATAGAATATTGTGAATTTCCATGGGAATAATTATTTTAATGTTTTCTTTTAAAAACACTCTTAAGGTGCTAATATTTTTTTTCAAAAAATTGAAATGGATGCAAATTGAAATTCAATCGATCTTAGAAAGAGAATAGAACAATTTTAAAAATTACAAGAAGTAAAAAAGAAATTTGAAATTAATCAATTAAACCAATGTAAAGAAGAAAGAAGAATTCAACAAGATTTAAAAATTTTTCACAAACCTCTTACTGATGCAATTGATAAATCTAAACAAGCAGATATAAACATGAGAACAAATTTATTGAAACTAAAACCTCTGAAAAAATAAAAGATTTAAAATATGCTAGTAATAAACTATTGGAAAAACTTGAAAAAAGAAAGAAAATTAAAATGAGCATTTAATTGATGAAAATGAAGATACTGTTTTTAATAAAACAATTTATTAACTTCTATAATATGAAGATTTTAATTTTGAAAACTTATTTTATATTAATCAGGAGTTACCAGTAACATTCAAAGCATCAAGGTTTAAAATCATTAATTGAAGGTAAAGGTTATACTAATACTTTTCAAAACATATGGGTAAAAGATTATGCTTCTCAACATTTAGGTGGTTATTTATATATAATTGACTATGTTAAAGCAAAAAGGAAATCATTGTATTTTAAAAATATTAATACAAGATTCAATGAATTAGAAAATATAAAAATCGAAGGAAAATGATATAAAATTTACAAACCAAAACATACACTTGATCAGTTTGTAACTTTAAGCAAATATTTATCTGATAAAAAAGCAGGGCATGATAATCTTGATCATTTAATTTTAAAAATTTTAAATAAATTAAAAAAAATTACAGATAAAAATTATGATAAAATAATTAAAAAATATGAATTTGTTTCTGATTGAATTTTTTCTCTAAAAATGGAAAAAGCGACCGAAGGTCTAGACAAAAAAATATCAAATCTTTTATCTCAAAAATTTTCAATATCATTTGTTGTACAAAGTAAAAATTCTGATGTTACTTTTAAATTTCAAACTCCTTTGTTCTTGATCCTAATTTTAACTATGAATTATCATTAGTTTATTTTTCTACTTTTAATTCAATTTTAAATATTAATGAAAACAATAATAAAATAATTGTAAAAGTTACAGATAGTAAACTTAAACCAAAGATTAAAAATATAAGTTTAGCTCCAGGTGCATATGAAATTGAAGAAATGTCAAAAGTTCTTGAAAATGTATTTAAATATGATAAAAGTGTAGAATTGTTAAAAGAGAAAGAATGTTATATAAAAATAAAACAAAATGCAATTTCTTTAAATTGTCTAATAAAAATATCAAAGGGTTGTTTTGTTCAATTTCTTAAAGAAAATTCTTTAGCTACCATTTTAGGATTTGAAACTGAAAAAACTTATACAGAAGGAATTCATGAACCTGTTAATATTTCAAATATAAATAGAATTATGACTGATTGTAATATTTCAGGATCAGGAATAGAATGTTAATAGAATTCTGCAAAATTTTTTAATATTAAATTTTTAGAATTATTTCCACTATAATTTTACACCGTTTCTTCCTTTTCCAACTGGTATTGGTATAGTTAAAAATTCAAAAGTTACATCTTCAATATTTATTGTTTGTCCTGATTGTAAAATTTTTCCTAATCTTGTAAATAATGGATTTACTACTTCTCCTTTTTTACATAAAGAAAAACATTCATGCCCTGAATAAATTAAAGGATGTAAAGGTGTCAGTTTAATATTATAATTATTATTATTTGTAATGGTTTCTAAAATACGATTTAAACAATTAGTAATAGTTCTTTCTGTAATATCTTTTGGAGAAATTTTAAATTGATAAACGATACATAAATGTTTCTTATAGTAATGAGAATTTAAATAAGTTATTTTATTACCTTCAAAACTTAGAAATCATCGTGAAATAAATCGTCAGGAAAATAACATTCTTCAAAAGGTGGAACAATTTCTATAGCTTGTCATTCATCGATATTGATGATTGAAATTGCTTGTGTGTTTCGAGTAGACATTTTTAAGAAAAAATTGATTTTTTCAGTTTTAAAGTTTTTGATTTTTTTTATAATCAACTAAAAATTTTTGTTTGCTTATCCCTATAGTCATGTTTTTCTGAAATGTTTCTTATGCTCCTGAACACTCAAAGGCAATGCATGAAAATAAGAACTGTTTATCTTTTGTCTAAAATGCAGTCTTTTACTTTGATCTTCAGCAAGCTTTACTTGGTAATTAAAATAACTTATTTTTCTTCGGCCATCCCTCATTGTCATAGGAAATAGTTTCATTTCAAAGACTTCATAATTTTTTGTGAAATCTAAGCCAACGTTTTTCAATTGATTTTTATGTAAATCCTGGTCACAATTTTTGGGTTATTTTTTAAAAATCTGTTTCTTTCTTTTCTGTTTGAAATTGTTTACCTTTTCGGAATAATCGAATAAAACTGAAAATTTATTTAAAATTATTTATATAAACATTTCGTTATAATAATTACGAAAATGCATACTTAAACAAAACGAATAAATTTTTAAAAATTATTTTTATTTTATAAATATTTTATAGTTTTTTTGATTAATTTTATATTATTTATTTTATTGTTTTTATTGATTGTTTTTATCTTATAAATATTTTATAGTTTTTTTGATTGCTTATAAATTATTTATTTTGTTTTTATTGATTATTTTTCATAATTTTTTTTATTGTTTGGCTTGTATTTTGCTTATGTTATATAAAAATAAATTTTTTTGTATTTTTTTTTAAAAATTGATTTTAAAAAATCCCGGAACATATTATTAGAAAAGATTAAAATATTTGAATGATAAATTTTTTATCAATAGTAGTGTTAAAATGAAGAAACAAAATCAATATTAACTATCAACGAATCCTACGAATCCCGGTATCGTATTGACTCAAATACCAAGACCAACCAGATTAATCTGCTTGACGTATCCCTGTTTTTAACAACTTCTGTAATTAACTATGACCTGTAAATAGGATAATTTTTCTTTCCCCAAAAATATGCTTAAATTTCTTGACAGCAAACACCATTGTTAGTGCTTCCTTTTCTATTATGGCATAATTGAATTTATGTTTCTAAGTCCTCTACTAGAGGAAGCTATAACATTTTTCTTATATTTTAAAAAATGATATTGTGAAGTTTGTAAAAAAACTATTTCTAAAAAATAAACTTTACCATAAAGATGCAACAAACCCTGAAAAATATATAGATGAAACAATGACAAAAATAACAACGAACTAAAAACGAGAACAACGAAAAAAGTAATAAAACTTTTCATTCACTTATATATCCTTATGTATCATACTCCACAATCATAAGTTTATGAAAATATATAAAATAAAATATTTAATAAAGGATACAAAAATAATTATATTTAAATGTGAAATCTGTGAAAAAATTCAATTGAATACTGGATAAATAACTATTTTAAAATCAAAATCATATTAAACAATTAAAACACAATGCAGAACATTATAATAAATATATATTTAAGAAACTTCCAAAATATAAAACTGATAATCCAAATTTTAATAAAGAAATCTTTCATCCTAAATTTTAGAAATATGATTATGATATTTAAACATTTAAAGATAGTAAAATTGAATTAATAAAGAAACTAATGACAAAAGTATACATACTTTTAAAAATGAACTAATGAAAATATTAAATAACATTATGGCTTATATAATAAATTATGTAATTAAAATTATAGTTATTTCTAGAGAAAACTTGAATTACCATGTTCATATTATTCTAAACCAGAAAACCCAAATATGAAAGAGGAAATAAGAAATAAACTTATTGTTTTCAATTTCAATTTTACGATGGAGTGAGTTGGGATAAAAAAGGAAAATATTGGCATTTAGATCATGTTTTATCAATTTTTAAATTTAATTTAGATAATAAACACGTTTAAATTTTTTTTATAATTGGAAATATTTAAGACTTTAAACTGTTAAAAAGAATATATCAAGAAGTAATAAAGTTGATTATTGGCAATGTATCTTTTCAGAAATAAAAGCAAAATATTTTATAAAGGAATATGAAAAAAAAATGATAATTTTTAATAATTTTTAAAATAAGTACAGTCAGACCTCGTTATAAGGGACAGGTTTGAAAATTAAAAAAATGTCTTTTATAAAAGGGTTTCTTTAAACGGGAGAGTTTAATTACATATCATACACGGATTATGCAATGAGTTAAAAATTAAATTTTATTTAAAGTAATCGAAAGTGTCTTTTGTATCATTTTAGGATAAAAATCAATTTTTATTTTTTCTTCAAAATCCATAAATATAATCAAGATATTTTCATCACTTGATGTTTCAGTCAATGGTATGAATCTCTTAAAAGTATCAAGAGAGGCTTCTTTCTTAGATTAAATATCTGGAGTTTTTTTCATAGATTCTTCGTCTGAAGAAAGAATTACTTCATTTGATAAGTTCCTCAATATTTTCAGTGTTAAGCTCTTCACACGGTTGAATATTTTCATCAAAATGAATATATTCATAAGCTGATAACGGATCATCAAGTATGATTTTATAAAAAGAAAATTGAATTTCTTTTAAAATTAAAATATTAATTATTGCATTTATAGATTTTTCAAAACCATTTAACCATGTATGGCTCAAACAATTCACAATCATTGAAGAACTAATTTCATTCCATGACTGCTTAATCATGTATATTGAATCTATAAGAGTCACTGCTTTTTGAATATCATGGATTTGGTTAATCGACCTGTTTTCTCTAATAAAACGTCTTATATTGACATTTAAATGCTCTTATAATACCAGAATCCAGAGATTGTAAAGCGGTAGTTGTAGGTTTGGCAGAAATAAGCAATGCACATTATATATTTGACAATTTTTACAACAAGGTGCATTACCTAAAAGAAAAGAACATTTCTATTGGGTGTTCCCAAACTAACGCCGACTTTAAAAAGTTAATAAATAATTCAAAATTCCATAAAACTTCAATCAATTTTGGGTAGAGTTAATGCACCTAAAGAGTCTGCAGTTCGAAGACTGATGTCAAAATTTCAGGAGACTGGATCAGTTGCAAATCTCATGAAGTCAGGGAGTAATTGTTCCAATCGGACAGACAAAGAAGTTGTTGCTGATGAAAATAATTTAAATATGAATCCTGAAAATTCGATTCGCCGGCGTTGCCAACTGCTTATTTCGGATACTTCGATACATCGAATCTTAAGTGAAGATCTGCATATGAATGCTTACAAGATCCAGCCCAAGCAACAGATTAAATCGTTAGATCATAAGAAGTGGATGAGATTTGCTGACTGAGTTTCACAAAGACTAGTTTATGACATGGATTTCGCAAAGAAAATCCTTTAAAATCATTTAAATCATTTAAAATCATTTAAATCATTTAAAATCATTTAAAATCATTTTAGTTATGAGGTCCACTTTCATTTGAGTGAAATTGTAAACAGACAGAACTGCCGGATTTGGGGACATGAAAATACTCAACTAATCCATGAGCATGAACATTATTCCTAAAAAACAACTGCGTGGCGCGGTATTTGGGCAGGTGGTGTAACTGGGTCATTTTTCTTTGAAGATAGTAAGAGGATAGTTGATAATTTTTTATTAAATTTATCATTTTATTTTTTCAAAAACTAATTAAATTTAAATTTATGTTACCACTTTCTCCAGTCAGAACTTTAGATTTTATTTTATACCGTTTTTAAAATTTATTCATCTAACTATCTGACGCTTTAAAAGTTTCAATATCTGACTCCTGTTAAAATTTAGAAACTTGCACTTTAATGATATCTTCTGTTTATATTTTTTGATTAATACTGATACATTGAAATTTGCAGGCAAATTCCTAATTCGTTATGTTAGGATTAAATTTTAATTAATATTAACTAATAAATAATAAATCATAAATAATTTTAAAATTATTTTTAAAGTAATATATTAAAATTTAATCCTTAATGTAAAATAAGTTTTTTAATAATTTTAATAAATTTAAATCTTTTTTTAAAAAATTTAATAATTAAATTAATTTTAATAAAAGTTTTAGATAATTAATTTGTTTAAATAAAGGATAAATAGAGGATACTTATTAAAACTATACAATTATTTTCTTCGAATAAAAATGTTTCAAAATCTTGATTTTTTAAATTCTGAAACTGTGGATAACGTCGCAGTAACTAACACGTTATATGTGGGCTTTCAGGTTCTTTATAATAAATCTTTTTTAATATTATCTATCAAGGATTGCTTTTTTTAGTTTTTAAAAATTTTCTATAATAAATACTGTTGTTAAAAATTGTGGGAAAATAAATAGCTACCTTTTTAAAAAATTGGAATTACAGTGAGTTTGAAGGTAGGCCGAAATTTTCTGCTTTTCTGGAATATTTAACGTTATCCTCTTATTCATTTTAAAAACTAACAAATATCATTTTAAGGATTAAATTTTAATTAATATTAAATAATAAATTATAAATATTTTAAAAATAAATTTTAAACTAATATATAAAAATTTATTTTTAATGTAAATATATTTTAAAATAAATTTAATAAATTTAAAGGTTTCTTTTAAAAATTAAATATTCAATTAATGTTGATAAAAGTTTCAGGTAATTAATTTGTTTAAATTAAGGATAAAACAGGACACTTATTCAAATGATACAATTATTTTCTTCGAGTAAAAATTTTACCAAATCTTGACTTTATAAATTAAGAAACTGTTGCAGTAACTAACATGCGGTTAAGAAAGCAATGAACTAAGCGTTACACTCTGGAATTTTCAGAAAAAAATAGGAAATAGACGATATAGAAAAATTTATTAAAAACTGCGCCAAATATTTTGAGTGCATTGGGATAAATAAAAGGGTCTGTTAATGGTAGGCTTTATTGATCGAGAGCTAAGGAAGGCCTATGAATGCCAAGATGAATCTCTAGATTATGAAGATAGCCTAAGAAAGACATTTCTGAGAAAGAAAACTTGAATGCAGAATTTGGAAGAAGCAATAAAGTACAAAAGGACAGATGAAAATATCTATTGGTACAAGAAGATCGAATGATTATTAAATAAAATTTCGACGCATACGCGGGACAAAGAACAATTAACAAAGAAAATCATTGTTAATAGCTGCCGAGATTTAAGAATTCAGATGAAAATTAAAGGGGGCAAATTAGGGTATTCAGAAGATATATTCGAGGCAATTAAAGCAAATGATGAATTAAAGAATGATCTGAACGAGACAGACAACATCAATGTAGGTCAGCGATACAGTGATGTCTTAAAAAGGCCAGCGAACGACCACGATTTCAAAATTTTATTCCACGGAGAGTCAGAAATGAGGTGATATGCTGGTCTTGTCAAAAAAAATCACATAAGTAGAAGATGCCCGGTAAAAAAGAAATTGTGTTACGCGTGTGAATCTGATCAGCACCTGAGAAGTCAGTGTGACAGGATCTTACATTTACAAGATGTAATAGGAATGTTACCCAAATTTGTGACATTATTTATTAATTTGATTAATGTAAGGAAAAAGTTTTGTGAGGAAAATAATTTTTAACATAAAAAAGTTCATTTAAAAATTAAATATGTGTAATTGTTTTATTTAGTTATTTATAATATTTTAAGTATTTTAAATATATTAAATTTTTATTTAATTTGTGAAATTTTAAAAATTTTAGCTTTTCCCGAGCCTAATGATGACGCGTTGGTTGCTACTCAATTTCAGATTTGTTTAAGATTTTGATATGATAATAACTTGACTATAATAGTACAATTAATACTTACGAATTATTTTGTGCAAACAAATCTAATATTGAAACCGTGGAAAATAATCATTAATGTGTCAACAGATCGATGGTGTGCACTATATCCATTGATGACGAAAATATTCAAAACGACACGGATGTCTAACCGACAGAAATGGAAATTGAAAGATATGTGAATAGTGTATGAAAGATTAATTTTTTTTATAATTAATTTTTGTAAAGAACCAATAACAGCGACAACGTGAAACAGCTGGGCCTGATGACCACAAAAAATGTCTGACATGTGTTTCTTTCAAGAAACGAGCGATTTATGACAGACAAAATATCTGTCATATATATCACGACACTTTGACGTCAACTGATTTCTTTATGATTTCCATTTTCCACGTTTCTCAAATTGTATTGACTGATAAAAAGTAACCTTGTCGAAAATTGATTACATAGCGTCCGATGGTTTAATTTTCTTTTTCTATGTTCTAGATTATTATCTTAATTGTCCAGTCACAACAATCTTTGTTATTATTAAATTTCATATAATGCAGCAAATAAAACCTAGTTCATTTTTGACTCTATTAGTTATCTTAGAGCTACTGGATCCACCAACAGTCATTGGTAGGATTATCGAGATAGTGACTACAATATTATTATTATATTAATTTATTATTTTATGATTCCGGTACGATGGTGGGATCTTAGCGATAAATGTTATTCTTAATAAAATTTCAAAAAGCACTTGATTTTATTTATCTTCTATAATATGACAATTTCAAGAGATATTAGTTTTATTTGGCCCACAAATGACCAAAGTTGGAGACAATTCACATTTGAGAGATATGCTCCACCAGATATTTGAGCAGCTTGGGTAATGTGATTTGGAATATTATATGGGTTAAAAAATTGAGGATTGGAAGGTATCAAATTTGTTGGAAATTGTCCATTGGTAGTTATATTGAAGCTGTGTTGATAGGATTGAGATAATGAAGACAAATTAGAAACTGTGGAAGATGGTACTATTGATAAAGGATTTTGTGAAACTGGTGTGCATTGTGAGACAATAGTTGTCGAGTGACAAAATGACCTTGTGCCTTTTCTCCTTTATAAAGTTTATACCATACTTGAGCCACATGAAAATAAATTATTGGCTGCATACGAGATAAAGAAAAATTAGCACCACTTTTAACTGATAACAGTCTTCTTTCCAACATTTCATTAGATTGATCGCTATATTTACTAAGACCGCGTAGTATTTGATCAGGATTTAGAGTAGAACACGATTTTCTGTCATTATTACAATCTGATTCTTGTTGTCTATCGACATTGACGACAAAGCCTTTGAGGGTTATTTCCGTTGGTGTTTTCAATTTCACATCAACCAGCTCATCGATACAATACTCCTGGTGGATTTGAGTCATAATTATTTGAAA
>JBBMKC010237413.1:0-11123 GCA_037834085.1 Bipalium vagum | reverse complement strand
AATAATAATAATAATAATAATAATGTTATTTACAAAACCGAATCATAGATATCAACAAAAATAGGGAATATCGGTAATAGTAATTATTGTGATTATTATGATAAATAATAACAGTTCAACTTGTTCTTCAGAATTCACAAATGTCGACCAAGAAATATAATTTGATAAAAAATATTTTCCTCATTCCTCAGAAAATCCGAACTTATTTATTGAAATTTGTGAATATAATTATCCGTGCAATTTCAGTTAGGTTAATTATCGCAATTTATTCTTTGGAGAATTAATCTTTTACATAATCAATATTTTTATTTTCAAAAAAATTAATTTAAAATTTTTCTTATTAATAACTCTATGGTGAAGAAACATTTAAACAAAAAATGTATGAATTTTTTATTATTAATATAAAATCATTTCTTTTGTTGAACGGAAACTTTTTTTGGATAATAAGATGTAAATATAAAATATTTCGGCGGACTAAGTTTTGTTTTGACGGTCTAATTATATTCACTTTAAAGGAGAAATAAAATATTTTTCAAAATTTTTCAATTTTTATTTTTTGATATTGAGTTATTAATTGGGTTGAACTTCGATATTACTGCAGGTCTTTTGTCAAGGTAAATTTAATATTTATGAATTTAATATTTCTTTTGTTATACAATTTTTTTTGTATTTCAGACTCTTAGAGTGATATCTTTAATTAACGAGCGTTTATGGGAGCCTAGCGGCCTTAATAGTGATCACTTTCGTTAAATTGTACAAATATACTACATATTTAAAAAAATAAGCTAAAAATTAATATTACTTTGAAATTAAATTAGTCATTTAAAACAAAAACAGGTTAATATTTGGAATAAATAGCACACGGTGTACTATTGTTGAAATAAAGTAATTTTTTCTAATTTTTTTAGCTTATATTTAATATTTAGTTAAGGCATTTGATTTGAGTATTTCTGTTTCATTTCAATATGATCTGTTTAATTAAGTTAATTTTATGTAATTTTTAGTTTATATTTGATATTTAGATATTTTAATTGTTAATTAATTTGGTACTTGATGTTTTAGGCTCTGAAACAATTAAAAGCTGTCGGTAAAGCTTCAGGTAAAGGTAAAATGATAATCCAAGCCTGTCAACAAAGACAAATGCGATTCTGTAATTTAATCATAATTTAAATGTGACACTTTAGTAAGGTGGCGGTTTCAAACATTGCTCATAATGGTCTATGTTGAAAACAGTATCTGTCACGTTTCCTGTGACACAAATATCGAATGAAAATTCCAGTCACCCAAGGAGGACCTCTGTCATTTCTTGAATTGACTTCCATTCAATCTGAACTAGATTAGCATTGATAAATTGATATTAGGCCAACCTGATGACACTGATAATATAATGCAGCTTAAGATGCTCGATGTTAATTCAACGGTTCATAGAGAAACGGTGTCGGATTGTCAATTCATTCAGTTGAGTCTGTGACAATTGATATAAATTATTCAATTATAGATTTTGTAATCCATTGGCAAACATTTCTGATGGTTCTTAATTGGTGGAGACTTTTAGTTATAAAATACGTTTTAAATGTTTTCTTATTTCTATTATTCTGAGTTTTCCGAGTACGTAAAATTTTCAATTTGTGATTGAAATGTCAATTTTAAAAGGAAACTGTTATTTTTAGAAGGTTAAACATTTTTAATTTATTAGTAACAAGAATTAGAGAATAATTTTTAGTATAAACTTGATTCCTGGTAATGTTAATATATTAAATTTAAAATTTTTTAAAAGTTTGCAATTTTCTGAGTTTGCATTTGATTAGTTTAAACAAACAACTGAATGGTGTTATGTTATGTAAAGCTAATCCCAAGAACAAAATGCTATTTCAAATGAGATCCATTCATTTTTTGTAATTAATTTATTAGCAAGATATCAGTCCTCTTCAGGGCCTCGAGTTTTGATTGTTACAAATTTTATGTGGTTAAAATGTGAAAAAAATATATTTAATTTCAGAAATATATTAGGTCCATCTTTATCAAAAATATGAGACATGTTCGAGAAGAATATTTTAAAACTTTGTATATGTAATCAGATTTTGGATATAAAGTTAGAGAAAATCATAGAGATGCTTTATGAAAAGATGTCCAATAGTATTTAGTATTTTCGGAAATACAACTCTGGATAACATGAATTTAAAACTGTATGATTTCTTTTATTATCTTATTTTTATTTTTTAAAATTACTTCCTTAATATAATTTTAGTTTTGTAAAAGGAATATTTAACCAAAAGCACCAAAAGTGCAATTAGCTAAAGTAAAGAGATTTTTTTACCGAAATGACTAACAAATCTATTTTGACCGATCGAAGACTGGTGCTCACACTCAAAGAGTTGAATCGATCTGATGGGAACTGAAGAATAAGCTCGTGTCAATGAAGGACGTCTATGATGATCTTTTGGAATCATATATATATATGATTCCAAAAGATCATATATGAACGGATGTGGCACCAAAATATTCAATCGATGAATTGCGAATCAATATTTTATTGAAAATATTTGTAAATCAAAAATTATTTGTGTTTGTTTTAAATATTTATACTTTTTTTATTTTTCAAGTATCTTTTTTGATCTGTCAATCGTAACAAGTGTATTGAAACCTGTGAATGTGGCTACCTGTATAATTTGACCACTATTTGTAGTTTGATTAGTTTCATATATAAAAATATTTGTTTTATGTGATCACCTGCTCATCGTGACCATTGACCATGAATATTTTGATTAATAACATTTTATTTACCTGAATTGATTTTAAAGGATAATTTTGCAATAACTCTAAAACCTGAAATTATGCATTTGTTTAAATATATTAAAGTTGTGGTCATTTTAATTTAAAACTAAGAATGTCGGACAAAAAATGTAAAGAACTAAACTTGGTGGAGAAAGTCGAATCAATTTTGTTTTTGGAGAAAAGCAGCGAAATTAAAACCGCGGAGAAATTAAATATTAGCAAAAAACTGCAAACAATTTGAGAAAAACTAAATTAAAATATTCATCAAGATTTGAAGAATGAAACATTTTCGAAAACCCATTGGATCAAATAATAAGGTGATTAATTGGAATGGTTTTTGAGAATGAGAAGCTTGAATACACGGATTTCTGGACCAATAATTCAAAAAATTGCCCTTAAAAATACTAATCAATAAGAAAACTTTACTTTTAAGTCATCATCGCTTTGGCTAGAAAGCTTTAGAAACCGAAATAATATATCCTCAAGGATCCTTTCAGGCGAATCTAACGATATTTCTGCAGAAACAATTGAAACATTCAAAAGGAATTTCCATACTTTATCTGAGACATATTATCCTGATGATGAGTTCAATGCTGATGAATGCATATTATTTTTTTAAGGCAATGCCAAATATGTATAAATGGCGATCAGCGGGAAATGTCTAAGGAATGACTAACCATCATGCTAGCTGCTAGCTCTACGGGTGAGAAATTGATGTCACTTGTAATTGGAAAGTCATCAAAACTCGATGTTTCCGGAAAATATCACGCGCACAAATGAGGTGTCTTATGACAAGCAAATAGAAATGCCTGGATGAAATTTCAAAATTATTTGTAGAATGGATACAAAATATTGAAAAAGAAATGAATAAACAAAATTAGCGAATTTTAATGATAGTAGATAATTAGCCTGCGCATCCAAAAATCGCCAATCTTCCCAATGTCAATTTAAAAGTTCTCTACCGTAATACTACTGCCAAGCTGCAACCAATGGATCAAGGTGTCATAAAAGTTTTAAAACCAATTATCACAAATTGCTTCATTCAAGTGTTATATCTAATTATGATGCAAACCGAATGTTATCCGATTTTTCTGAATTACTTAATGTCTTGCAATCAGTATTATGGATTATTGAGAGCACGGGAATCGGTAAGAGGCAACGATTTCCAAATTTTTTTTAATACATGATTCGTTTTCAAATCAACTGAAGATTTGGAAAATACAATATTACCCCCAAATTGATGGTACCATCGTCTCAGAATTTAGAAGTAATGCCCATTACATTGCATGCAATGAAAATACCCATTGTTATGAAACTTTTAGTGAAGATGTTTTTAAAAATGTTTTCAATGATTACCAAGCAGACAAAGTTGATCATGAAAACATTGCTTCTAGTTCTGATGATTTGATCAAAATATTAGCACTAAGAATCTGACTTTTAATAATGTTCTCGCAATGCTGAAAGAAATTAGCCACTTTGCAGCAAATAATTTTCCGGAGATTGTAATACCAATATCACAAGCTAATCATAAAATTGAGAACGAAATTTACTATAAAAAATAAATCCAAGCATTTACAATTGCATGACTTTTTTATAAGAATAAATTTTATATTGATTAATGTTCCTTTATTTATTAGTTTCGTGTAATATAGTATGCAATGTTTAATTTTGAAAATTTTTTAAAATGTGAACACCTAATGTGACCGAATTTTGCTTTGAAATTGGATTGTCACATTAGAGAGGTTTATTCTCTTCAACTTTTCTCTTGCTTAATTTTTTAAAGGAAGTAAAACAAGAAAATAAGATTAACAAATTGGAAAATATCTCATTATCAAATTCCAGTTCAGTTTAAAATCAGGATAGATATCAAAAGATTAATCAATTATTTCACATGTATACTATAAAACAAATATTTTATTTAATTATTAATTAATTTTTCTAATAATAATTACAATTATTTATTTTTATTACTATAATTTAAAGATTTATTACAAAATGTAATCGATTATTATTGGAAAAAAAGACAATTCCATGTTATTTTATTTCCCTTCATACTTCGGTTTCCTCTTCTCCTGAAACGCTTTCAAACCTTCCATGCGATCGCTGGTTGGAATTACTTGATCGTAACATTTTTCCTCTACCAACAAAGCATCCTTCATCAGCACCTGTTCCATGCCACCGTCGATCGCAGCTTTAGCCATCCTCACTCCGATTGGACCGTTTCCACTGATCATCTCTGCCACGGAAAACGCGTGCAACAGCGCCGCGTTCCCATCCGAGTTTTGCGTAACAGTCCCATTAACAAGCCCCATCGCCAGCGCTTCCTTTCCTCTGACAGTTTTACCAGTGAAAATCATTTCTTTGGCTCTATTTTTGATATTTTTTCGTTAAAAATGAAAATATCATTTTTATAAATTGATAAATAGTTAAATAAATCAATTAATAAATAATCGATTTTTATCAATTAACTTTGGTGCTCCGATCAATCGTGGTAGCCTCTGTGTTCCACCAGCTCCTGGCAAGATGGCCCATGTCGTTTCGACAAGTCCAACTAAAGCCTCTTCCGACATATATCTCAAATCGGCTGAAAGTGCGAGTTCCAGACCCCCACCCAATGCTGGACCATCGATAGCACAAATTGTAGGAGCTTGTATTTCCGCAACCATTTGAAATGTGCTCCTTAAGTTTATAGTACATGCTTTCACTTCACTGTCCGTCATTTTTATTCTCTCTTTAAAATCGGCTCCAGCGCAAAATATATTCGGTATCTATTGCAAACTTTTAATTAGAAAAAACATGTGGTTCATGTGTCCTACTAAGCTGCCAATTACTACGCATCGAACATCTTTGGCCTTTTGTACTGATAGCACTGCCGACTTTAAGTCTGCCATAAAAACTGCCCCTAAAGCGTTTTTCAATCTCGGTCGATTTAATCCAATGAAAGCCACTTTTGAATCATTATCACAGTGTAAAATAACTTCTTTATCGATTGTTGAGATTGATTTTAAATAACTTGAGAAACTACTGAGTCTTCTCTGAGAAAAATATTTCAAAACACGGAAGGCCATGTGAAAAATCAAATTGAAACCGTGCCGTTTTCGAAAATCCAACTTTAAACAATCATTTTCTCTTGTTTAAAATTATTTTAATTATTTAACTTGAAATATTGATTTACTTTAATCGTTTAATTGATTTTATTTTATGAGAAAAATTGAGAATTTTATCCAATTATAATTTCTAACAAATACTGTCTTACTTTATTGAATTTAATTTATTGTTTAATAAAGTTATATTTTTCGTATACTTTTCATTAAGAAAAAAATATCGATTTGTCTTTTGTATTTTTCTGCTGTGAGCAAGAATCACTATCCAACTATTTTTATACAACTTTTCTGTTTTATGAACAACAAAAGATGTCACCTGTTGCACATGCTTGCTAATCAAATAGACCATTCGAGACGTATCCATCATGTGACTGGCGGCTTCGATCCGACAACCGGTAACGACACCATGACAATAATGTCAATGGATTTTTCGTATCGTTCATATTAGAAAAATCAACATTCCAAACTCAGAATTCAATGATCCAATCCGGCTTGTCATTGTACCAAATGCCGCAGAATCACACGGGCAAAAGTTTCAGGATTCTTATAATTATAAAAATGTAATAAATGCAACTGTTAAATCAATTTTGTACTTCACTGACTGCTGGCTTTAGTTTCAGAGTTATGCAGAAATATATAGAAAATTATTCAAAATATATAATGGAAATGTACACTAAATAAATTATTGTCTCGCCAAGGTTTTTTTATAAACCGCCTCATGTTTCGAAAATAATCACTTAAATCTATATCGTTATGCATCAGTACTTGAGTAATCAATCGTCCCGATCTATAATAGTTCTTATAAAGAATGATACAGTATTTGCGAATTGTAGCTGATGCGAGTATGGTGGCAGAAATCTGTAAGCAAAACCTCGTTCTCTCAGCAACTTAATAACATCTTTACGGTGATGGAACCTGCAATTGTCCATCACCAATACATCTCCAGGATTTCGATCGAAATGATTGCATAGCTGTCACTAATAAAGTCCACTGAAAGATCCGTCTTTGATTTTGAAGCATAAAATGCCTGTAAATTTGATTTAATAAAATACAGATGACAAAACAGTGAGCCCTGACATTTTAATAGCAACCGGGCAGCTGATATTTTTGGCTGACTAAATTGTGATCAAATTCAAAAAAAAATCGAATATTTTTTCTATTTATTTCTGAATAATTTTCTATATATTTCTACATAAACCTGTAAAACAATGGTTGCTGATTAAAATTTTGGGCCGATGAGTGTGATTGTAATAGTACTAATTCAGTCCAGAATCCGAGTTTGATAAGATAATTTTGAAATATGGTTCCAGTCTTTTATTTTATCAGAAGATATTTAATGGCACCACATGACACTAAGCTTATGTGAGGACAAGCATTTTGTAGAAAAACAGTTCTGATATATACGGATGAAGGGTATTGTGCAAATGAATTTATTCTTGTTACAATGATCGTGATCCCCGAACATCCGTTAATAGCAGATGATTGCTCTGATATTCGTGTGTTCCAGGCAAAGCTTTTTTTGTGAAACCCAAATAGAGACAAAGTGCACTGTCATGCCATACTTCAGAAAGTTTTAATTTGCAACAAATCTTTTGCTTAATCTTTCTAGTCTGTTTTTCTCCGTGTTCAGTTGATCTACCATCAGTAGATAGAAAAGTAATAAACACGACGAAGAACCCAAAAACCCAAAACGATTGAGCTTCCTCAGCTACTTTCCTCTCTTGGAAACATTATTTTTGTATCATTTTTATATATTTTAAAGGAGTAATAATAACAACAATAATAATGACATTAACATTTTTAAATATATTTAAAATTACTAGAACACCATTTAAACACAAATCTTCCGGTTAATCTTTTAAATAAAAAAAATATTGAATATAAATTTTGAAATTCTAGTAATTGAGGATCATTAATAAAATATTTACATGCTTTTTCATAGATTGAATAAGTTTTATTAATTTTACCTTTTGCAAATTGCAAAGAATTGAAAAGATAATATAAGCCATTAACTTGAATTATTAATTTTTTAATTTTATCATGAGTAAACAAGGTATCATTTTTATTAAAATCAAATTCTATTTCTCTAAATTATTTAATTTGGTTAAATAAAAAGAAAATGTACAGAAATATTAATTTTAATTTTTTAGGAAAATATTTTTAAAGATTTTGTAATTAGATTTGTAAAAACAGAAAAAGGCAATGAAAACGGATTCTTAAAGATTGTACGAAAGACAAAAACTATATTAAGAATAAGTTAATGAATGAATTAAGTTTTATTTTCTTTAAAACTAGTTTTAAGTTGAAAATTTTATATTTCCTTAAAATAAAATTATTTAACAGTAATGAATAATATTTTTAATTGTTGAGAATTTTAAAAACATAAACTTATTCAAATTTCTAAAAGTATATCATTTTTCAACCTTTTTTCAAATTTAACTTTAAATTCTCTTTAATAAATGAAAATATTACATTTGTTTTACTGCATTATTTTAATTATTGGGATATAATCAATTTAATTTTCTTATGACTTCTGGTGCAGTAAAATTTCTTCAACATCATATTAATGTTCTTTCAAATAGAAAATTATGTCATTTTACAAAATATTTACAAACCATTACTACATCGAATCAAGAAATTATATATGACACGGGTAATCATTCATTTGCATTTGTTGGATTAAATCGACCAAAGTCGAAAAATGCAATTGGTAAAACGATGCTTTCTGAATTAAAAACTGTAATAGAATCAATAAATAATTCTAAAACCATTCGGTGTATTGTTATTGGAAGTTTAGTGAGTATCTAGGCAATTATTATTTTTTAAATAACCATTAGGTTCCAAACGTATTTTGTGCCGGAGCCGATTTGAAAGAGAGAAAACAAATCCCAGAAAGCGATGTAGCATCACTTGTCGGAGAGGTTCGAGGTATTTTGCAATCTTTCTCAAAAATCCCAGTTCCTACAATTTGTGCCATTGATGGTCCTGCATTTGGTGGAGGTATGGAGATAGCTTTGGCGTGCGATCTGAGATTTGCTGTGGAAAATGTTCTGATGGGTCTTCCTGAGACCAAGTTAGCAATCATCCCGGGAGCTGGAGGAACACAGAGACTGCCTCGATTGGTTGGAATATCGAAGTTATGATTGATTTATTATTTTTATTTATTGATTTCTAGATAAGAATAAATAATATTTTTAATAACTCGAACTTTCCTTTTTAACGAAAGAATATCAAAACTAGGGCCAAAGAAATGATTTTCACTGGTAAACCTGTCACAGGAAAAGAAGCGCTGGCGATGGGGCTTGTTAATGAGACTGTTACGCAAAACTCGGATGGGAACGCGGCGCTGTTGCACGCATTTTCCGTGGCAGAGATGATCAGTGGAAACGGTCCAATCGGAGTGAGGATGGCTAAAGCTGCGATCGACTGTGGCATGGAACAGGTGCTGATGAAGGATGCTTTGTTGGTAGAGGAGAAATGTTACGATCAAGTAATTCCGACCAGCGATCGCATGGAGGGTTTGAAAGCGTTTCAGGAGAAGAGGAAACCAAATTATGAGGGGAAATAAAAAACTCAGACTTCGTCTTTTTTTGCAATATTTGTTAATTGTTCTATTTCATTTTTATGAATGGAAAGTCGATTAATATTTAATAAAAAATTAATTTTATTGATTTATTATTGAATATTTTATAACTGGGTAGATTTAATAATTTATAATTATGAGAAATCTTTTCGGAACGTTGATTTGGTATCATTTGATGTTTGTAATTTATTTATGAATGTATAGTGATAAAATAGTGATAAATGATGTGGACAAATTTATTATGCAATTATTTTTATTCAGCACTGAATGTTACATGCGAAGAGGTGGAGTGTCAATGGAGTTGACTTTAGAACCAATATTGGGTTCTTTATTTGTAGATAACTTAACAGAAATTGTATGTTGTTCCTTCTCAGATACCAGCATTCAGGAAAAAATTAAGACAAAGAAGTACCATTAAAGTGTCAATTAAAAGAAGAATATTAAAATAATAGCGAAAATATTAATTATAACGATAATCAATAAATTCACTTAATGCCCATGATACATAAATAATATTATTTTTTCTCAAGAACCTATTTTCTCAATGGAAATAAGTCACTTCAGGAAATTTCCCAAAATTGCTGCTAATCGAAAGTTAGATGGGTGGTAGATATAAAATAATATAAAATAGCTTATAGGTCGTAATAATATTCCCTGAAAAAAAATTTTGAGATTTTTTTATTACTGTTCAAGAATTAATGATTTACCCAAATTTGCTGAAGAGTTATCCCAATATTATTGTATTGAAAAATTAATTGAGAAGAAGACTTCGTTTTTTTAATTTTGATACATAGTTGTTATGTTTAGGTTAATAATTGATCCACTCTAGCGCCTCGTGGATATCAGTCTGATTTCCTTTGTTACGTGCTTCTGTTGTGTTTATTAGTTCCGCGATTATTAAGTGTCGTAAGCTTCCGTCAGAACTTGTCATCATACGAAACGCATGTACTATGTTCTGGAACATATATTCGTCAATTGCAGCGAATAAGCCTCCGAGCTTCTGATGTGGGTAAAGATATGAGTTATTGTATGCTCTTCTAGTTATGCTCTGTAGTTATATAAGCCAGCGAAAATTCATTATTTTTTGCCAAGAAAATTGCCAGATAAAAGAGTATGTTTTATTTTGTTAATTTTATCTTGCTGATCATGGTTTCCCTGGCACAGCTTTTTAATTAAGGAGTGTATTTTGTAGACTGTCTGAGCAGTTCGTTGATTGTGTTGAGACTGTCTGAGCAGTTTGGTGATTTAGTGTGACTGCCGATTGTTGCAGTTTCTTTTCTTTATTTAAAAAGTCTTACCCTAATTTAATTTAATAAAGATTAATTATTGTGTTGCCTTTGTGTTTTTGTTAGAGGTTGAGATACGAGCTCTTTAGATAGTCCCACAGTAACCTCAGAGTAGGTCAGGTGAGCTAGATAAGAGTGGCGCTAAAAATAGTATGTAATCAGTATATTGTTGGGTTACCACAGGACACATCCTTTTTAACCCTTGAAAAAATTATATGTTAAAGATCGCAAGAGGATCTGAAAATTTACAATTATTATCAATTTATTATTAAGCTCACAAACGGTTCAGAAGCGAAATACTACTATTACTACTACTACTACTACTACTACTACTACTACTACGACTACTACTACTACTACTACTACTACTACTAC